>PJEX01000433.1:6351-36272 GCA_005350895.1 Colletotrichum tanaceti | reverse complement strand
CCCGTTACTTCGACCACCGCGGCTCGGCCCATCGGCATACTGACTTTCCCAGGCGAGGCCCTCGCGCAGTGCCTCCAGGAATCCGAGTGCGTCATGGTCCAACGCAACAGCGCCTCCGACTGCCTCCGCTCGCCCCTCGTCGAGACTCTCCCTACGAAGTGCCAGCAGCTCAAGAAGGGCTTCGGCGAGTGCAAGCGCGGCATGGTCGACATGCGCAAGCGCTTCCGCGGCAACATGCCTGTGAACTACAAGACCATGAACGACGCCGAGGGCGGCAAGGGCTACCAGCTGTACGCCGGACGCCCTGCCTTCGCAGGCGGCAGGGGCGAAACCGACGGCAACGAACCCGCGCCCAGGGATTGGCGCGAGGTTGAGAACGAGCAATACCGGAAAGAGCAGGAGGCTGCTCAGAAGAAGTAGGGAGTGGAAACGAGGACGTATGAGGACACGCAACACTTGTACAGACCATGTATGTGTATGATCTGGAGAGCAGGGCATCGGGAGGCGTCAAGGAGTTTTACAAATATCGTTACTGTCAACCAGATGTATGGACCAAGCCTGCGGTGCATCTTCTGGGCTCTTGTGACGGATATCCCGACTCAATCATGGGACAAAACACACAATTGTATAGGCGCTTATTCTGAGATCTACATGAGAGTAGGGCTTTTCTTCTAGCCAGTCGGGTCCATGAGTGAAGAAATGTCTGACCTGGGGATAGTGCTATATGACATTGTAGAATCCATCAGCTAGGATCGGTCTCAACTGCGAGTGCTTACTACCTAGTTGACCGAAGCACGGGTGGGAGTGAAAGCCGCTATAGCTTGCCTCATTTCCAGCGGCGCGAACACCGTCTGCAGTGGAGTCAATTCAGGGGTTGGTTGTATGTGCCTAATTTCAAGAAAGCTCTTGGGTCCAGCTGGCGACGAGGCATACTCTCTTGGACGGCTTACAATCCGATGTGATGACCCGCATCAGTCTTGCTTTCTCTGTCAACTTTGTCTTTCGTCCCTTCAACGCTGATGCTGAGTAACAACTCAACGTTGCTAATTTTGTATCCTTGACATGACGGGTTCCGGCCAGTGCAACGTACGAACCATACATCAACTCTTCCCTCCGCACCTGGTGAGTGGGTTTAAATGACACCGAAAGCTGCCGCTGCCTGCGTTCTCGATTATCGATGTGCTTTCGGGTGCCATCGAAACGCTACTCTGGGAGCGGACTACTACACCGAGATTACTTGGTTCGACTATAAGGTTCTCCTTATAAAGTGTTGTGTTCCAGCCACAGTTGTGTTGACTGCTTTCACGGAAATCCAATACAAAGCAGCAGACAGCCGTGCTAACCTCTTCTGGGAGATAGCACAGACAGACAAGTATTACTTGCTCGATGTATGTTCGTATGTCGCAAAAGATCGAAGAGGAAACAATTCACCATTCAATACAACGGGAACATGCAGCCGGGGTTGGAACGATGGCTTGGGCCTATATTTGGCATCCTAGCCCCTACACAGTTGTCCGTTATCGACGTGCCAGTAGCATCCATAACATTTCCCCAGTCTCTAGTGACGGGGATAAGTGTCCCCTAGCTACACATTATATTCCGCTTGGCTCGTCACATTAGTGTCTGGTTGGTCGATGTTCCCATGTGGTACAGGAACATGTAAATCCCCCGCACCGACGAAAAGGTCCAGACTCAGCAAGGGACCCTCCACGCAATTTCGGACCACATCAAATTCTCCTTCCAGAAGACGGAACAATGGTGACGTGGGCCATCCCAAGCGCTTCACAGGGCGTGCCCAACTCTCGGCGTTGTGATGGGCTGACATGGAAGAAGAAGAAGAAGAAGAAGAAGAAGAAGAAAAAGAAGAAGAAGAAGAAAAAGAAAAAGAAATAAGTTAGAAAGAAAGAAAGCCTCTCCCGTTCCATCGACCCTCCTTCTCTAACCGACCCCTATCTCGCCGAGAGATAAGGCACAGCGAGTCAGAATAAATCACGCGTTCTCAAACCCGTAACCTTGTCTCAACGAAGAGACTAGGCCTCCGGCGAGGCAAGCGGGACTTGAGAGGACGGAACGAGAGAATAAAAGAAATGGCGTCGTTTGCTTCAGGCTCAAGCAGCTCTTTCAAGCGGTTTCGAATCATCCGCGACCAGCCGCGCCAGGGTGTCGAAGATTGTGCCACACGTTTGTTTGCGCCCCCTGGCGCGTAAGCCCTTCGGACGAGTCATGAACGCTTCAAAGCTCAGCGGAGCCTTCCAGCGGTTGTTGAAAGATTGGGCTGGAGAAAAAGATGTTGACTCTCGACTGGTCTCGGCTGACGTCACTGCCGTGACACAGGATAATCGAAAAAAGAAATGGCTCGCTCAACGCCTCAGATCAGTTCTCCCCTAAGAGAGACACGACCTCGCCAGCGGAACAATGGAAAGAAGGTGGCACTCCTGGCCCTGCTCGAGCGTCGCGGCATGATTTTTGGGCGCTCAGCTGACTTGGTCCAGATCATGGCTCGGTTGTCGAAGGTCATGGCGACGAGACGGGGGAGGCCGGGTTGAGAATGGTAGGGAAAAAAAGAAACCGCAGGAGCCTTTGGATAAGGATTGGCTGAGAGGACTCGACTACGTGGCGAATTCTATAAGCGAGGGTAGAATTGCGCTGAAGAGAAAAGAGGCAAGCCACGAGACGAGATGGAGGACGGACGACGATGCTTTATACCAAAAAAGACGGCCAGGAAGAGAGAAGGGAGAAGTGTTGAAGTCGAGAAAAGGTTTGGGGGAGGTGTGATCTGCAGCCGTGATACCCCCCACCACCCCAGCCATGAAAGGCGCTAGCAGGCGTTGGTCCGCCTTGTTCCGGGCCCCGGAGCCTGGAGGGGAAGAGCTGGCTACCTACCTAGGTAGGTACCTAGGTACCTCGGCTGATAGAGAAGTTTGGGTAGCTGTGGCTGGCGCTGCTTCCCTTTCTGCCCCTCCAACCAACCCCCCGCACCGGGCAGTTTCCAGCTTGGTAACGTCTCAACCCCCCTTCTCACCCTCTCGCCCCTCTTCCAAGCTCCGCGACCATCCCCAATGAAACCACGAAAGACTGACAAATCCCCGTAAGAACCCGATTGCCCATGTCTGAAACTTGAAATTGCAAATCATCAATCGATCACACCCCGTCGCCCTATCCGTTTGTCAAGGGACCACTTCGGCTTCACCTCTGTCGTCCACACGCGCGTGCGCGCCTGTTGCCGTCCCTCGTCGTCGTCCAATAACTTACCTACGGCGCCTACAGTGTGTTCAACGTCCGCCTCAGCACTCTCATCGTCTCGTCGTCTCGTCACGCCCCGTCTCATCGCCAGCGGGGTGAAAGAGGTGCCAGGGAAGCCGCTTCGGCTTATCGCCAACCCTTTGGCCTTGGCAGGCACATTTGCCTCTCCGCTTTCGACGACAAGAAGACGGGTTCGTCAGCAAGATAAATTGCTGCTTGTGCTGCGCGCTGGAAGGCTCTTATTGATAAGAGCGTCGTCTCCGGAGTATCGCATCAACGCTGCATACGGACTGCTCTACTTGGAAGAGTAAGCGGGCATTTTGCAGATTCTGTCTTTCTTGATCCTACGAGCATCTCTCCTTTGAAACACTCATAGACCATATCGCTCAGAAATGGCCCCGACTATCATACAGTGGATCCTGGATACACGGCAATTATGGCCGGAGGCCACTGAAACGAAGCAACTCGAGCAAGTCGTACGTAGTGGCCCTTTCTCCGTCGAACCCAAGTTTGAACCATGCCCGTTTCGCTGCTCCCTATCCTAAACCCGTCCCAAACGCAAATACTCCGAACCCTCCCCCCCGCCTTCCCTCCCTGGTTTCTCACCCTCGAGAGTTAAGGGCTGAGAGACAAACTGACACGACACCAATACAAGGCTTCTCGAGCCCTCGACCTCCTCAAACCCGAGGAACGGAAGGCGGTGCTGAAGTACTACCACGTCCGCGACGCGAAGCTGTCTCTGGGATCGCATCTACTGAAACGTTACGCTATCAGCCGCTTCTGTGGCATCCCCTGGTCCGAGGCCACCGCCGCCCGCAACGAGCGCACCAAACCCATCTTCCGCGCCGCTGATGGCACCACCCCGTTGAGCTTCAATGTGAGCCACCAGGCAGGCCTTGTCGCGCTCTTCGCAGTCCACGGCTACGACGCCGCTAGCGGTCCGGTGGATGTTGGCGTTGATGTGGTCTGCACCTCGGAGCGCCGTTCAAGGGACCATGCCACGCTGAAAAACGAGGGTTGGCCCAAGTTCGTTGACATCCACGCCGATGTGCTATCCCCTCTGGAGACGAACTTCCTCAAGTGGCAGGTGCTTGCGGAGATACCGCCGGGTTTGAAGCCCGGCGCTTCGGTCGAGGATGCTGCCGACTTCAAGCTGCGGTGCTTCTATGCGCTGTGGTGTTTGAGGGAGGCGTATGTCAAGATGACGGGCGATGCGCTTCTTGCGCCGTGGCTGGGGGAACTGCAGTTCAAGAAGTTCAGGCCGCCGGCGCCGGCGGAGAGTTTCGAGGCCGACGGCGAGGCGGTCACGGAACATGAAATTGTGTTTAAGGGCACCAAAGTCGAGGATGTGAAGGTGTCTCTCAGGGCCTTGGGTCCCGATTACATGACATGCTCCGCTGTACGGACGCCGCAGCGCAAGGAGGACGGGTTGGCTTTTGAGCTGGGTCCGTACAAGATGCTGGACATAGACGAAGTGCTGGCGTTTGGCGAGAGCCATTCAAGCCGTTGACTAGAACTTCCATCTCATCCATCTGGACAGATGTAACACATTGTGATACATCGTCGATTGCTGTCTGGTAACTAAAATGTAATTTCTGCTATTGAACAATCGAAGCATACCGTTCACTGGTAAACTGCCTGGTCAAAGGTATGACCGTTCGACTCCGACGGCGTTTGGGGTCAAGCAAGGTCGGAACACTACGCTCCTTGTAACCTTCGCTTCCCGCAGCTTGTCTTGTGACGTGGAACGACATCATACAACGACTGGGCTCAATTTTGCTTTCGGTTCCACATCAACCGTTGGTTCAACAAGAACAGCCAAGAGATACACGATCATCTATGATGGGCCACAAAACGAGTGCTTTTCCGTTCATAACACATCTACCAGCGCCAGGTCGGGCCAATGCAAACTCAAGTCGAGAACACCCGTCCGCAAACCGGGGTCCCTTTCGTCGGAAATCTCACCAAGCGCCTCGACGGGGAACAACCAAAACCCAAGCGCCGGCGGTGGCGCCGCGGCCAGAACCTCGGGACCGTCGAGCTCGGGTAGACTCGGCTGCAGCCCGGACGCCGTCGCGAAACACCCAGCCGGCCGATCCCCGCCGCCCCCGCCCCCAGGCCGCGGGCGGTCCCACCCGCGGAACCACCATTGCAGCTGCAGCCATTCAAAGTCCTCCTCGTGCAGGACCCGCGCGGCGTCTTCACGGGTGCGGACCTCGTCTTCCCGGTCCGAGGCGATCATCATGCGGACGTCGACACTCGCCTTCTCCTCGACGTCCTCGGGGCGAATGCCGAGTTTGCGCAGAAGAGTCCTCCATCCAAGGGGTCGCTCACGCCAGTCAGACGCGCTGCCGCCGACTTTCCGCAGATCGCGGGAGATGTTTCGCGGATCCTTGACCGGGGAGTCGAAGAAGGTAAAGGTCGGGAACACGGGGAAGCCGTAGTTGAAGACGTTAACTTGCATCCGGGTCAGCACATCGAGAGTGCGGCCGCCGCGGGGTGTGCTCTTGAACCAGACAGTTTTGAGGTTTGTGATTGTGTCTTTAACGGCCACGAGAGCCCGGGCATCGAGCGAGGCGGGCAAAGGGGACGTCACCCCGGGCGCGGGGAAGCAATTGTCGTCCATGACCACATGCTGGAGGCCGCGGCCCCGTGGGTCGTAGGCGCGGAGGTCGTGGAGGAAGTCGAAGAAATAGGGGAGTGCATACGCAGTCGTGATTCTGAGGTAGTCCCAGTCGAGGTTCAGGCGGAGAACCGAGTCTTTATCCGAGGCGAGCTTGCGTAGGCAGGGCACTTGCACTGGATAGAATGACAGCACGGCGTCTCGCGCCTCCTTGTTCACCAGCATGATATTCTCAGGGAGGAGAGCGTATCTAGCCAGGATCACCACGTCGTATTGGTTCCCACTGATGGACCGGCCTCGACCGTTACAGAGGGAGTATCGTTCGGCACCCTTGGCTCCATTGTCAGGTTCTTCTTCTACTCGCGTACTGAGAAAGACGTGGATCATGCGATGACGCTGGAGGGCGTGCTTCCATACAAGGAGGCGTATTTCCGCTGGCAGCTGGGGGAAGCTGGTGAATGGTATGTGACCAGCATTGGGAAGGACGGGGTTGAATAGATCGAGATGCGGTCGTCTGGGCATCATTTTCGCCAGAAGGATGCATTCGGTCTGGTTGTGATCTCTGTCCGTGAAGCAGCGAAAACCCCGCTCAAGAAATTTCAGAGGAGTCGCAACCAAAATGAATGGTTTCCCTCCCTGGCGTTGGACAGGAATGCGGGAGGCGTTGGTGTGGCGTCCAACGATGTCTCATGTGACCGAGGTGCAGCTGTAGCCGCTTATGTAGTGACATCGTGGGCGTTCATTAAGGGCCACTCGTTTAAGTCCGACTTTTGAGGGGTGTCACAGGTTCAATTCCCCTACTGGCATCTTTCGTTATTCTATGATTGTCTCTTCTTTTAGAGACCATGGACGTTTCATTTCACTATGTTTGCACCGAGTAGCTCTGACAGCGAGGTGATCAAAAAATCTAAGAAAAAAGCCAGCCTGTCCCTCGCTCAGGGTTTTCTAACGTGAGTGAGAAAGAAGATGGATAAATAGTTGGATACAGGGGTGGAAGTACGGATAGATCTTTCTTTTCCATTAATCTCGCGGGGCTCCGTACATCGCAGGTCATCATCTCAATGGATCAACATATTCAACTACTAGGTACTTACTATAAAGGGCCCCATGAAGGCAGCGATCCCAGCTTCATCAACTAAGCTTGATTGAAAAGCCCTGGTTTTTCAAACTTCATATATGCTGTCGGTGAATGTGAATGAGTGCGACATCAAGGCTCGAGGGAAGGCGAATTGCTAGCTTCTGAGACTTCGGTCCGAATAAATCGGACATTGACTTGAAAGACGGCGATTCTTCATTTTGTTGTATATCCCTTGCCATCAAGTTCATGAGAAGCTCCGTTCCCAACCTGCCCGCGAGGGCTTAACAGACGGAGGGCCCGAGCTGTTCCAGAAGCGGGAAAATGTCGCCCTGAGAGTTTTTGGTCTTCTCATCGCATCAAAGCAATAAAACAAGCAGAACAATCGTTGCCAGTTAAAGACTGGCCTGCTTCGGTTCGCAGGAGGGGGGGAGGGGGTTCAACCCCGTCGACTACACCTTCAATCCTAAGCTCTCGAGCTCGCCCCAGATCTTCTCGGCCTCGTCAGCAAGCCGCGGTATCACCGCCCCCTCCCCACACGGAGGCTCAGCGTGATACAGGGGCACAACCCTCGTGGCGCCCTTCGTGACCTCCAGGATTGTCCCATCGCCGTGCTCGGGGTTCTCGCAAAGCTCCAGCATGCCCCTAGCAATCTCTTCGGGGGCGATGAACAGATCCGACCCCTCTCCCTGAGCCATGTGCTGTTTCTCCGGGTCTTCCAACCACATCGGCGTCTACTCACTGTACATCAACGTTTGCGACCCCCGAGATAAGACTGGAAAGGAGCAAAAGTGTACGTGAAACTCACCATGACCGCCCCCGGCGCGACGGCACCGCAACGAATCCCCAGTCGGTCTCTCATACCTCCCATGGACCTCACGAACCCGTGCAGACCATGCTTGCTCGCCATGTACAGCGGCGATCCAACCCCCGCAGCGTAGCCTGCAATGCTGCCCACATGCACCAGACACCCCTCTTGCTTCTGCCGAGTCCAGTGTCCGATTGCAAGCTGACTCAATCGGATCGGGTGCGTCAGGTTCACGTCAAGCACGGCGTACGTACCGGGCTCCGCATCCGCCGCATCACGAGACTCCGTCTGCGGATTTGTCTCCGTTTTCGGGGGCCTCCAGAACGAACTCCAAGAGGGCTCGAAGATCCCGGCTCCTGGGACGACAATGTCGACCCGTGGAAAGGATGTCAGAGTTTTGGTCCAGAGCCGCGTGAGCTGTGGCCAGGAGGCGACGTTGGTGGGCTGGAACAGGGCCGAGGGCCGGTTAGGCTGCCGTTGATGCGGGTATTGGGTCAGGAGGGAGGTTGCGCCTGGGCGGAGAGCGAGGTCGCCTATCATGACGGAGCAGCCGCATTCGAGGAGCAATCTGGCGAAGGCGAGGTTGATGCCTGTGAGGTCTCAGTGAGGTGTGCTCGCTGAAGGGGGCGAAGGGCGAGTGTACCTGATCCTGCACCGGTGATGACGGCATACTTGCCAGCTACAGACAGCGACATGATTTCTGATTTCTACAGTTCCGGCGGCGTGTTGACCAAGACGGTACAGATGGTAAGACAACTTTGCCGTGATGGTTGGGCGCAGGTGCCCTAAAAGTAGGTACGGAAGTTCGACCAGATGGACTTGTGTCTCAGACAGACATTAGTGCATCACCCACCCGCATGCGGGTCTCTTAATCCGAAACCACTTCGGAAATCGAGCCCAGAAGAAGTTGTCGTTGAGGAAAAATGTAACCCAGTGTAGACTTGGGAATGGGCATCTCTCAGCCTAACACCGAACGAATTCTGCCTGCTCTGGACGATCATTCACAGTGGGTTGTCTCGTGATACTGTATTGCTGGGGGGGGGGTTTTTTTTTTGTGATACTGGGTGACATACATGAATGGAGACAGATGATGGAGGCTATTGCCGCATTGTGTTATTAAGTTTCGAAGAAGAAGAAAAAAAGAATGAAACGCAAAGCCTAGGTTGTCTTGTTGCCCTTTTCTTCGTCGGCTGTCTTTCTCGCTGCAGTCCCCGAAGTCACGACGCCCCCCCGGCGGCGATCATTGTCATCATCTTCTGGTTTGCCTTCCCTGGTGGCCCAACCGTCGACGTACCGCAGCGTTTGGCGGCTCCAGACCCTGTTCATGAAGAACAACCGCACTGGGACCAGGATGATGATGATGATGGGAAACCCGGGGGCGGCGACGGTCAGCGTAACGCCGAAGACGATGCCCGTCAGGACCAGTTGAGTGATGGTGTAAAAGTGTATCCCAGTCCAGCTCGCGCCATGCGGCAGATCAGGGAGCTCTGAGATGGGCGTGAGGAGCTGCCAGATCCTGGTGAGGATCGGGTTCACGGACAGTGACTGATAGCCCATGAACATGAACAAACCCGCAAGGACCGATGTCGGCGTCAGCCCCAACACGTGCTGGAACGGCGGCGAGATGAACAGCAGGATGCCCGCCGCCTGGATGAAGTGCGAATACCGCTGCTCGTACACCCGCAGGACGGGTTTCGCGGGGGGGCCGTCGCCGGGCCCTGAGTCGCTGGTTGGCGGATCCTCATAGACCGTGTACATAAGGGACTCGGAGTGGAGTGGTGCTTGCGGCAGCAGCCCGTTGGCCGGCGGAATGCCGAGGATTCCACACATGATGGTCGTCGTGCCAAGGAGCATGACATCCCACGCATAGCCCCCCGGTTTCTGGACCCCGTACCTCTTGGCCGTGCAGATGATGCTGCTGATCTCGTGGTCAAAGTAGAAGAGGACGGTGATGATGATGCCCGGTATGATGGCGATGAAGATCCACCCGATAGAGAGCTTCCAGAACTCCACAAAGAAATGGTCTCTGCTCGGCGACGAGGGCCTGAACGTCTTGGAGACCTCGAGCCGGTTGTGATCGAGCTGGGCCAGGTCGCCGAGGTAGGGCATGCCGATGAAGAAGACGATGGAGATGGCCGCGGCATACTCAGTCAGGCCCATACGGACGTACCTGTGGAACAGCGGCTTCCACGAGACGGCCGTGGACAGGAAGATGGCGAGCAGGCAGGTTCCCACAGCACCGATGATGGAGTACAGGAAGGCGGCGAGCGAGACGACGGCCTTCGTGCGCTGAAGCTCCCGGACGGCTTTGTAGAAGTATATGACGCTGTTGAGAAGAGAGAAAATGTCGGCGCTGAAGTCGGTGACGTATTGCATGGTGTAGTCGTGGGCGTTGAATATGGCCAGGAGGTAGTGCATCCAGCCGGAGTGGATGAGCGACCATGCCATAAAGGGCAGGAAGGGAATCTTTGCAACGAAGAGGATCAGTGTGATTCAAGTGGCTAGGCGCTTGAGCTCCGTATAGGTAGGTACCTTGAATGAGTTCTCGCACAGAGTGTAGATATTCTCCGCCAGTACCGAGAATGGCCCGGTCACGCCGAGGATCGTCAACGGCTGAGCCGAAAACCTAAGAAACGACTTAGTCCCGTCGCTCACGGAGCGAACAGAGGCTTCATCGTATTGACTCACAGGGCAAAGATGACGCCGCAAAGCCCAGTACTAAACACAACTTCGATGGTGCCCCACGACTCCCCCGTCAGGACATACAAGTCGCTGGCAAACGTGATACCGGGCAGGATGTTGGTGAAGAAGACATACACCGCGCTCGCCAGGACGAGCTGGTTGAACACAGTCCAGTCGGAGTAGTACCGCAACCTGAAGTTCCCAAAGTCTTCCTTCAGTAGCCGGAACGGCCTCAACTTGCCGCCTCTGCGGAAGTAACCCCGCCACCGGCCGCTGCGCCGCTCTGGGTCCGCATCGCCGACTGGTACGACGACGTGGTCCTCCCGCTTTTCGGAAGACCTCCGCTCGACACGGTCGCTAATGAGACCGTGCGACTCGCGTACCGGCGTGATGACATCGGACTGAGAGCGAGGCGATGTTCCTGAAGGGAACTCTCGGTCGTCGTGTGGCCCCGCGGCCGTGGAGTTTGGTCTCATTCGGACGAGGAGGCTCCACAACGCACAGGGAGCCGCAACCGTCTAAACGACGAAAAGATATGGGGAAAGTCAACAACCAATCAGGCCGGGTGTGTCGTATTCCCTAGAAGTAGACACACTTAGCATGACCGACTCTATTATCAGTAGGTACGTCGAGTTGTTTTGTAGAGAAGACCAGCGAGCAGGCTAAAACTTTCCAAACTCAACTCACTCGGTGACTCGACTTGTTGGCCCGTTACGCGGCCCCAGCCAGACATAGGTCACAGAGCCATTTAAGCCTTTTCGTCCCAACCACTCAAGTCTCTAGACCGCCCCAGCACGGGGGTTATCTATTTTTCAGTTTTCTCCCCTGGCCCCAATTGACTCGATGAAAGCGTTGGAATCCGCAGCAAATCGTTTTTGCGCTGGACCCCACGTGCTTCTCATTGGTTGTCTTGGCACAGGGATCTCTTTTTACAATGAATGAGCTTAGCCCAAACTCAACATCGATTGAGCGATGGGCACCGTGCATGGCAAATGACGTCATCGGCCGAGGTCGGGACCATCCATCAGCAGCCCCAAAGAATGGACGACCAATCACACTATGCGATCTAGCAAGGCTGTGGCATCATAGCGTCAGGCTGAATAAATTTTGACGCAACTGCCATCTTGTCTTTCCTCCGAGAACAAGCTGAATGAATCTTCAGCGCTCCAGCCTCAGGCGTCTATACAGATCGCCCGCACAACGATGAATATTCAACCAATATAGAAACAACCTATCACAGGGGCACTCGGAAACAAAAGAGAAAGCTCCTCCACCGAATCCACTCCGAACTGAAACGATGCTCCCGACGGCCGCGCGTTGGGCCTTCGCGCCCCGCCTCCACTTTGCCGTTTCCGAATCCATCCCCCGCTCCTACTACCTCGGTCACCACCACGCTGCGCTGCGCGAAATTTCGTCGCGCCTCTCGGATGTCGGCTTGGTCCTTGAGTGTCGCGACTACCGCGTCCCCATCACGAGCTGGAACCCAGTCCTCGACCGCGCTATCGCAGGCCGCGAGCGCATCGTCGTCTACACACACCGCGACCTCGGCGTTGACAGCTCCGCCGCCGTCGAGCACGCGCTGCGTCGCTTCCACCGGGGCCACTCCGTCGTCGGAGGCACGCCGCAGCGCGTTATCTTCTGGCGGAAGGACGATCCGGCGAGTACGAAGCAGCTCCTCTCCGAGATCAGGAGTGTGGCGCACTCCGTCGACAGCCTGACAGGCATGCGCGCGCTGGTCGTCGGCATGCCTAACGTGGGCAAGAGTACGCTGCTGAACAAGCTTCGTGTGCACGGCATGCACAAGAAGCCCAACGTCGCTAGAGTCGGCGCGCAGCCCGGCGTCACGCGCAAGCTGGGGTCGCCGGTACGCATCCTCGACTCCGAGGGGGACGGCGGCGTGGGCCTCGGCGAAGGCGTCTTCGTGCTCGATACGCCCGGCGTCTTCATGCCCTACGTCTCCGAGGCCGAGAACATGGTGAAGCTCGCCCTCGTGGGCTCCGTCAAGGATGACCGCATCCCGATGGAGATCCTCGCCGACTATCTTCTGTACCGCCTCAACCTTACCGACCCGAGCGCCTACGCCAAATACTCCGAACCGACGAACGAGGTCAACGATCTGCTCCTCGGGGTCGCGCGCAAGACAGGAAAGCTCAAGGCCGGCGGAGAGGCGAATGCGGACAGCGCAGCCGACTGGATCATCAAGCAGTGGAGAGCCGGGAACCTCGGCAAGTTTGTGCTCGATGACATCAGCGACGAAGCATTCAAGGAGAAGGAGCTTGCGAGGGAAGGACAAGGCCCGCTGAGCATGAACCAGGCGCGAAGGAAAGAGAAGGAAGCAAGAAAAGAGAGAGCCCTCAACAAGGCCAAGGCGATATAGGACACAAAGGGAATACATGTTGCTCGTTGTGTCCTCGACAGAACTATAGAAGAGATACCCCACATTCTGTATGATACATTGTGAGAAATAGAATACTGTAAGAAGACAAATACTGTACAATACATTGGATAATGCAATGCATACAAATCAAGGGTCCAGCTCTAATGGGCACAGTCACCTGCTACACTCAGAGGCTCGCAATCGACCGGATATCCGACATTGCTCCTCAAACTCGACAATATCAACTGACAGTGAAACCGCAAACCGATGCACACAGGGGAGGGGGGGCTTCCGACAACCCGCAATAGCCTTTTCGACAACCTTTTGCTCCGGTACATTTTTAACACCTCAAAGAACCCGATGAACGCCGTTACTTCAATCCAGATTACCGTCGGATGCCACCGTCGGCAGGCCTACGATATCATACCCCGGAGCCAAATGGCTCCTTCCGTCTCGAAGAGCGCGACGGGTCGCTTATACAAAAGCCAAGAAACTAGCCCTTCGTCAGGGCGCATACTGATTCTGCCATCGCAAGAGGTCTCGAGTGAGGACGTCCATCATCTCCACGCAGTTAAGCGCCTTGAACTCCTTCGTCCTGGCCTCTGCTGCCGCGCTTGTAACAGGAGAATCCTTCGCTTCCATGTTTGCCTCGCCGTTCACGGTGGTATTTGGTGCGTCGGATGCAGTGGTTGCACGCGGGCTTTGTTGTTGGGAACTGTTTTGGCTACTTCTTGATCCTGGAAGTGCCTCACCCGCCAGTTCAACTTGTGTCTTGGATATAAAGTCGAGGAATGCAGCGACTCTGCGCTTCATATCGTTCATCGACACTTTGCTGTGAGCATTGGTCGCCTTACTCCTCACACCATGTTTGGGGTGGTGATCCTGGGCTTGTTTTGTGGTGACGGTGTGATCATCCTGATTTCTTCCAATGTCTCGGGACATCGACCGCGCTGGAGTGTCTTCGTTGTCCTCGCGGTCCTTGGTATATTGGTTCCTGCCTTTCCCTCTTTTCTGGTTAATGCGGCTCGTTTTCTTGTGCGAGCTCCCGGCCATCGCATGATTTGCTGGCGGGGTGTCTGGGGTCGGCGCAGACGATGGAGGTGCTTCGACCGGTGCTGCCAACGGCGGCTCCGTGCTGGGCTTGACGGCAGGACGGGGCAGTGCGGGAGGTGCTTCTTCTGACGGATCTGACTCTGCGCCCGCGTGAGCTTCAGGTTCCTTACCCGGATTCGCAGTTGCCGTACCCTCAGCCCTTCTCCGGTCTGCACGACCCTTTCGTCGATTCGCTGCCTCGGCTCGTTGCCTGTCACGCTCTTCGCGCTCCGACTTCTCGCGTTGAGTCCGGGCACCGCGAGGCTTCTTTGGTTGGCCATTTCGTGCATTGTTTTCCTCGTCCGTATCGTCTTCGACGGTTTCAGTCTTCTCGGGAGGCGGCGACATTGACGGGGAGCTTGTACGTTGCCTCTTCAAATTGACCAAGTTCCTACAACTGTTAGCGGAAGCCGCTCGATAGCACAGTTAAGCACTTACTCCTCGCTGCCGCTGCGACCTCGCTTCGTTCGCCTTGATCCAAGCTCTGTTGGCTCTGGAACAGTTTCTTCTTTGCTGGCCTCGATGGCCCGCCGCAGCTGCTCATCCTCATCATATGCGGCGTCACGACTATTCATGGTCGATCTTCTCTTTGATGCCTGGGTCGCAGACGAAGCACGGCCACTCTTGCTCGATTCCTTGGGTGAACGGGTACCGTCCTTGACCAGCGACGCAGCCCGAGACGATGCGCGTGACGGGCGATTAAGCGGCAGGTAATTAGAGTATCGTTGCCTGCAAATACAGACATTAGCAACTGGGGTGTGTTTGGAGCTGTGGTTGTTCCTAAGACGTGGTGGATCCAGGCTTGCGGTACTCGGGAATCAATGGCAGCGGGCGACTGCTTTCAGCGGGAAGGTGATTGAAGGCTGCTTACCCATTGCTTGCCGCATGGATCTTGTGCAAATCCTTGCGACATTTCTCGCAAAAGTATTCGTCGGGCGAACTCTCTTCGGTGAAGATACCGACGCAAGCACCATGCTGCCAGACTTTGCAGACGTCGCACTGGACAAAAAGTCCAGAGACTTCGTCCGACAACTCGATGCTAGCAAAGAAGTCGGCCTCTGGATTGTGCTTTCCCTGCTTAGAGTCCTCCTCGAAAGGCGGAGGGCCTGGGTATTCGTCGAAGCCACAGACACATCGTACAGACTCGTCGTCCTCTTGTACGTCGTCACTCCCAGCAGCCATATCGTAAGGGTCAACGCGAGGCTTGTCGCGGGCGTCCTCTTGGGCGCGAGTTCGGCGGCGTGAGGGGAGGGTGTCGTCCAGGTCCTCGGGTGGTTCAGAGGAGAGCGAGGCGCTCGGGGTGGATTTGGCGGAAGAGGTCTTGTTGAGGGATCTTGTGGCCCTTTCGCCTCGACTCGACAGGCTGGACGTTGTCGAAGATTGCTGTGATTGAGAGACGGTATTGCCCCGGGCTCGTGAAGAACGTCGAGGAGAGGGGGGTGCCATTGAGGCAGCGAAACGGGGGGAGGGCGAAGAGAAGAGGGCGGCAAGGAGGAATTCGGAAGAGGGAGGGTAGAGGGTCGGCGGGGATGCGTGACTGACGCAGTCGGAAAGCGAAAGCCACTTGTCGTAGCGAGAGAGCCGGAATACCGATGGCGAGATTGAGTTGTCGAAGTGAGTCGAGGAGTGGTGAAATAACGAGAGTGGACAGAGGCAGAAAGAGAGGGAGAGCGGGTGGGTTGTTGTGGTTATGGTGGGAGGGCAGGCGGGCGGGCGAGCGAGAAGAAATGGGCGCGACTCGCACGTCAGGTTAGTGAGAGGAGAGGACTCGGGTACTCCAACAAGGCTTTTGAGGGGATCGAATGGTTCGCATGTCTGACAATCGAGGACAAGGTAGGATCATGTCGTGACAGGTCGAGAGAGAAGGAGAGACGAGAGAGAGGAGCCGTGGTGCGGAGGTGGGAAAAAGGTCATAGAGTGAATGCGCCCCGAAAGCCTGGCTTTGGGAGGAGACTGGCACCACACGCGGGTCGGCAGGGTGCGGTGCGGTGCGCTGCTCTTCTTTTGCTCTGTGCAGTGCCCAGAGATCTGCCACTGCCGCTGCCACTGCCATTGAGGTGGCCTCGGAGCAACACACTCCCCCCATGGAAAACAGCAAGCTCTGGCTAGGCACTCGTGCGAAATGTGCTGCATAAACCTCATTTGTGCAGGGGAAAGGTGGGTTTGTGTCTGGCAACATTCGGAAAAACCTAGCAATGACCGTCAGGATATCGGCGACTCTGAACGGCACTGTGAGTTGCCCACAGATTGATCTCAAAATGGCAGTAAAATGGAGTACTGAAGACGAATGAGCAGGGATTTTCTTCCGAGCCGTCGTCGTTCAGCATAGCAACGACCCCTCGCCTGGAGGGCCAAAGTGCCTTACTAACATACCTACCTAGGTACCTATGTTAGTATCTGTATCCGTACAGTCCACGAGTGTCCCGCGACAAACCGTGCTCGTCTCATCTCGAAGCCAATTATCCGTACCGCCCATCCATCTACCTCGTACCGGTATTCCGAACAACCCACCGACGCAGCGGCACACAGTGTGCGTCGGCCACCACTTTATTCTCCTGTCCAGTGTGTGATTCCCGCCTTCTTCCCTCGACTTCCCAATCCCATTCGCCTCGCCAGTCCCCACCACTCGACTGTCCCCAACCAGCCTCCCCTCCCCTCCCCTCCCCTCCCTCCCCCTGGCGGTCCATCCGCAGCGGAGCCCTGGCTTGCTGACCTAATGCGTTTCGAGCGGCCCTTGTTGACCTACGTCTCCTAATCACACACCAGACATTATCAAATGCTGTCATTAGCAATCAAAGCTGGGGAATTCGATCTGTACTTTGACTTTTCCGCAATCCACGATACTCGCAGAGTTTGGATTTGCCACTGCTTCCGCCCTTGCATTTCGACCTCGTCTTTTGACCGACTGCACTTCTTGCCCATTTGGGCTCCTGTGCGCCCAAAGTCGAACGCGAAGCAGACGCAGTCGAATTCTGGTGGACCGAGTTCGTTCGTATGCCGCTCCCCTCTTCTGTCTGTTAGCAAAGTAAGGTTCACCCATACCTTACATGAGCCTCGTTGCGCAGCAGCCTCTGGGGTGAATGGAGAAGCCGCTTGGACAGGCGTTGCTGATTTTGCAGCATGTGTTTGTCGGGCTGGGTGTTGGCCGGGTTTCTGTTGCGGACATATGCTGATTGTTGGGCAAACTCAGGAATCAAGGGTTACGAATTTCCCCCTCCCATTTCAATACGGATCATCCACTTCGAACCTCTTAACCCACCAACCGCCACCCCTGAGAGCTCTTTACTGTAATCGAGGAGGAACTCAGCCCTGCACCGCTTGCAGTCTCGAGCTTCGTTACGTGAATCGTCTTACCGGCGGTGGTTTGCCTTGAATGGCTCGTAGCGTGAGGTGTTATGGGTATGCCTCGCTCTTCTCCAACTCCAACCTCCGCCACACCCTTGCAACATCCACCTTCTCGACCACTGCTTTCGCGAAGCGCTGTCACTGTTGTTCTCCGCCGCATGTCGGGCGCATCCTCGCCTGCGCTTGAGACGTCGGAGCTGGCTGTGGCAGCTGACTGCATAGGTCATGCGCCTCTGAAGCTCACCGGCCTCAGGCTCTATCACTCGACCAAGAAGCTTGCTAACCTCGATCGCTCCTACTCGGAAGCAGGTCATCATCGAACAATGTCTCCCGAGAGCGTCTCGTCCTTATTTCCGCAGAGACCCATTCGTCCTTTGCCTAAGCGTCGTCTACGGGAACGCCTTTGCCCCGAAGTCGCGGACTCCATCGAGTACCCCCCAGCGAACCAGAACTCCAGCCCCCTGTTTTACTACCCAAACATTGTACGAGATGAACGTCCGGCGAGGACAGGAGGGCCTAACTATACGAGTCGGGGTGATGTTGGATATGATGACAGTCCGCGAGGCATCGGGGGAGCCGGGGAGAGTGATGAGGAGGAGCTCGCCCTCAGCAGTAGCAAGGTTGTTCGTCGCTCGCATCCAGAGATCTTGAACCGCATGCCAACGATGCCTCCGAAGCCCGAACACTTCAAACATCCGAATCCGCAACCCCCACCCTCGACAGCATCTTCCGTAGATGGGTACGAGTCCTTTGAGAATACCAACAACAAGAAGAAGCGGAAGATACCAACGGCTGGAGATTCGGTACTCTCTGCTGTGCACTCCTTAGGAGACATAAACTCTCTGGGTGTGTCAGCGACAGCCTCTCAATCAAACGACCATGGCGACCTGGTTGGATCAGTGTCGCCGTCATACTATGGGCCCGGAAGTGTTGTTGCGAACAACCAGGGCATCTCGGGACCAGGGAGAGGCAGATTTGGCAGGTCGCGGAACGGTAGAAGCCCTCTCAGAGCTCTGTCCGACGCAACGAACAACTGGGCTGGTAGGGGAGCCAAGACCCGGCCGCCTCAATGGGCAACACCAGGTGAGTCAAATCCCCTATTGTGTAAATGACACGTCTTCTGTTCTTGATCACAATGGGAGAGATGAGAAGCACCATAAATCTTGGTAGAGCTTCCTCAGTCCACTGCAAGAAATGCAGATTTGGTAGCCGCGCCTGACTCCAGGTCACCTCGTGCCTGCCCTCCCGAGGCTTCCAGTGGAAGCGGACGCACCCGCTGCAAACAAAATCTGCCCGGCCTCACCTCTTTTCCATTCTTCTGCTACACCGCCGCATTTCTTTATTTTTTTCTTTTCACTTTCTGTTATGCACCAAAACAACATAGAAACCTCAAGGACGCGCCGCTGACTCCTGCCTCCTCAGGCGAAAACCACGGCATTATATCTAGTGCCATCGCCAATGCCGAAAAACTCCCATCGACTCCAGGGCAGGAAAACATAAGCCTTTTACATCAGCATTCCTCCAGTGTCAAGTCCAGCCCGACTGCTACACAATTCACCTTCACCTGCGACTCGCCTGTCCCTAAGCCTCAGTGGCCAGGGACCGATCCTGCCGGTTCTCACTCTGGATACGGCCCTTTTGGCAAAGCCAAGCACAGTTCAATGGCGACACAGACCCCGTCGGAACTGGCCAGCACGCATGCTGGTCAACCTACAGCGACAGCCGGCAAACCAGATGCCCAGTCTGGCGCGTCGAAGAAGAAAAGTCGTCGTCGAGCCGAGAAGGAACTTCGAATGGCGGCCAAGCAGCGCCGCCAGGAAGCCGAGTACAAATATTACAACAATCCGCCCAAGCCTGAGGATATGTGGATTTGCGAATTCTGCGAATACGAGCGCATCTTTGGCGAGCCCCCCTTCGCCTTGATTAGACAATACGAGATCAAGGATCAGAAGGCCCGACGCAAGGAAGAGGAACGCAAGCGACTCCTGGAGAAGGCCAAGGCTAAGAGCCGGAAGGGAAAGAAACCAGCCAAGTCGCCTGGCAAGGCGCCTTCGCCCCAGAACCTGTCCCAGGACCAGGGTGGCAATGCGCCCATGACCTCGGCTGTGGGCAACTCTACTCATGACGACGATTATGTCGACGACTATCCGCATGACGATGAGGATTTCGAGGACTCATACTCCCAAGAGGATCCACCGATGCTTCTTAGCGATGATCCAGACGGTGATCAGGAGCATGATTGCACCTGCCCAACGTGTGGAGACTGTGGGGGACGCGAGAAACAAGTAGACGACCCTGGCGATACCATTCAGTGAAGCGTTCTCTGGCAATGGTTTTGTGGACACGAGATTCATTGTCCGGATGTTGCGCTTTCGTGCCTTTCCGCCTACTTTAACACCACTTATTCTTCCGAGACACCTCCAACGCGAACTCGACGACGACGATGACGACGTGCTCAGGAGTACGCGAAGGGAACGACGGTTATTGGATAAACGGCTGCTAGGGGGAACAAATCGTTGATCTTTTCAAAGGATCCTCCATTCATCGTCATGGCGTCCCTTAGATACAGTCAATAATTATGCTTGCGACACCTTCACTTTCGACTGCATGATTTGGCGCCATCACCATCACAACAATGAGCATTACTCTCGAACACGCCCCCCCAGGTACGAAGGAAGTTGAACGAAACAACGGTCTTAGGGCACAAGCCAGCGTATCCATGAAAGGGCGCAGTCAGACTTCTTTCTTAACTGAGATGTTGAGCTGTCTGAATCTTGGACATGCTGTTGAAGGACGAGAATACCGCTTAGGATGCAGAGCTTCAATAAGGGAGGAAGGGGGGCAAGATCCCCGAGATATGTCTAACTACATGAGGCCCAGTTTGGGTTTTCTTGTCAAGACTGATTCGGAGAGCTTTCGACAAGCTTAGACCTCTGTAGCGACTCGTTTAGCGGAACAATCACACTCATATGGACTACCTTGGCATCCGAGATGATTGTCATTTTGTGCGAGAGTGATGACTCTGATGAGTGACTCGCTGTGCGCAGTTGCTGAATGACGTCATGGTAAGGAGCTGCACTGACTAGCGGCTGGTCTGGGCTCCTCCGTTGGGATGCTAATACCTAACTCGACACAGCAACTTGCCTTATTCAGCGGTTGTACGGATACGATAGATCATATTCCCGTCACTAGGTCGGTTTTCGGAATCCCCAGCTTGGACTTTGCCATGACATCCAGTCGGCTTTCAGAAGATGTCCGGATCGCATGGTGGAGGATCGGTGGCCATAGCGCTAGGCTCTGTCATCTCATGCAACATGCACCACGCCAAGGGGCCTTCATTAGGCGGGATGCACAGATTCGCATATCTGAGAATAGCTTGTAGGACCGGACGCAGCACTACTATCAAGCTACACCGTATATACTCAACACAGCCGTATTTGAGCTAAACTCAAGGCAGGTTAGCTGCCGCCATATCGAGGCTGGTGTAATGGCAGAAACAAGCGTAAGATGTCTGTGGCAGCAGGGGTTAGTCGTGTACGTCAGCTGGCAGATGAGAGAAAGGGATGACAAATCGAATGTGTTATTGTGGCAGGGACTGGCGGGCAGGAGCTGGCGGGCTGGCAGACAGCTGATAGGGTAGGTGACCGCCTTCGATTAAAGGCCTAGCAGCACGCGGCAGCTAACCTACCTTGAATTTAGCTCAAATAGCTGTGTTGAGTACCTATTTACGGTACTGATAAAGTCCTGACTGTTCCCTACCTGCCGACCGGGAATGACTGTCCTCCGGAGCTAGAGAGCAGGCACGTAGCAGGCTGTGTAAAAGTACTAGAATAGGCCTGCTACATTTCTCTATTGGTCGATCGGTGCTGGAAGTAGAGTTGCGGTGATTTCGAGGGGCGCTGGACGGATTGTACCATGTATTTATCATTCCGGAGGGTCCGATCCGGAGGACAGCGGCACTCTTGAACCAAATAAGGTCGGCTCATCACTGGGTGTATCCGCACATCGTACCTGATTCATGAACCCGCTCACCCTGAAGTAAGATGACAAGAAGTATTCCTTTTACAGTAAATCCAAGCTTTGGCCTAATCAGCCGCTGGTGCCGTACCGCAAAGCCCGTCTGCATGTTGCGCACACGCTTTCGGAAGATTTGTTCATATCATAACATTGCATGGAAATTGTTTAGGGGGTGGGGAGCAGAGTTCCAGAGGAGGGGAGGACGGGGACAGAAAAGCTTCGGCGCCAGGCCTGAAACAACCTTGTCCTGTGTGCCTGTCCACCGCCGCCCCAAGGTTCTGCGAAACGTCGATCAACTTCTCCACATGAGGTTCAGCACTGGGAACTCTGATGGCACCAGGTACCAGCAGGCGGCATCTGAACAGGACTTACTGGTTGGCTGATCGGTTGGCTGCCTCGCTAAATGGCCTAGCCATCGAAAAACTTTGAGGGCCTCTCAGACAGGACCCTAGACAGACTCAGTCACAACGGTAGGACAACACATCGTAGGTTACAGTGAATTGGTTGTTTGGTTGTATTCTTCTATTGTCTAACCCCCGTTTCGATGACCTCGTGTCTTGGTGGTGTCGATGGTGACATCATTAACTTACTTTTACTTACACGTACGGATAGTATCATCGTACGTGAATCTACAGGTAAACTAGAACCGATTGGTGTCTTTATCAAGCCAGCCAATGCCTGCGAAATGTAGGATGCCATGTCACCGAGGATCCGCAGCGGGCGAGTTGCCAGGGCCTAGGCCAGCAGGGCCAGCACTGCGGCAGAAACATGATCAGCAGCAGGGCCTGTCGGATTGGCACGTTCCCTCTTGCCTCCTCAAGTCCTTGAATCACTGGGCCCAAACTGGCTTGGTGTCGTCCCAAAAGAGAATGGCGGCAGAGCCAAAGCAAGGGTGACTCCAGTTCAGTTCTTGGACAATACCTACCTACCTAGGTACCTAGGTAGGTAGCGAAAGAAGCATCGAGCCTACAGCGGCAAGGTGCAGTGGGCAGGTGCAGGCTGGTTGTGGTCTGCTCCTGCAGTATAAGATGCAATTGCCAGCTGGATTAGCCAGGTGTGCTAGTCCGCTAGCGATCGAGGAAAAAGAAGAAAAAAGGACTCGGGAAATGAAAGCAGTGCACGGATCAGGGGCCCCCATGGTGGCTGAACTCGTGTAACTCACCTCTTCCGTCATCATCCCATCCCCATCCCATCGCATCCCACGTCCTTCTAGTCCACCAACTTCCCTCACCCCAGTTTACCTTTTCCCCCAGACATCACCAAATGACCATTACCACGCCGTCTCGGTCTCAGTCTTCCCATAACTCAAAACACTCCTCTCAAACGCCCCCCCACCCTTCGAGGCCTTTATTCTACCTTTTCTTTTTCTTTTTATCCATTTTCTCCTTCTGCTCTTCTCTCTGTATTCAAGCACACGTTTTTATTCTCATGCAACCTGCCGCGATACCGTCTCAGGCCTTGCGCCGTTGATCGACATTTCCGAGACCAGCAAACATGTTTGGGGGTTCGAGGCGCCATCGGCAGCCTAATCAGGTATGCTCTCTTGCTGCAGACTGATGATGTCTTTTTGCCTATAGCTTGTCTGCGACCACCCACTCACTAGGTATTCATGAGACGCATGGAAGCACACTTGATCTTCGACTTGCACCGGCTGCCTCCAGGACGTTTCGTTGTTGTCTACCACTGACCCTTATACAAATCCAGCCGCTGACCGCCGCAACCGCGAACCCCAACGCCGCCACTGCCGCCGCCTCAGCATTCGCACGACGCGCATCTAGCTCTTCCCTCTCTTCCGCCGCCGCCGCCGCAGCATTGCGATCAAGGCCCACGACACCCATCAATGTGGCTGAAGTACAAACGAAGCGCACACAGAGACGCAGCGCTTCGGTGTCGTCGCACGGGAGCCAGGATACGAGAAGAGGCTTGCATAGATCGCCTAGCCAGAGCTCCATGACAGAACGAACATTCCGCTCGCCGTCGCCACACCGGGCCCCGATGACCCCCGAGGATGCGCCGCCCGTTCCGACCATCCCGGACGACGTGCGATCCATCATGAGCCAGAGCCCCTCCCACAAGAGGGCAACGAGCCTACAGATGCAACCGTTCCGTGTTGCAAGTCAGAAGAAACAGGAGGGTGCAGGATCCTGGTTTGGGGCCGCTGCGGAGGGGAATATGGCCAACGTCAGGACGTCAGATGCCCTAATGCGTGTGGCCTCTCCAGAGTCTCGCCCGGGAGCTGTAAGCCCACCTTCTTCCATAAACTTTTCATACCCGAGGATGCCCGGCGCATCGCCCGCGGTATCGTCAACCGTCGAGAGCATGACAATGACAGTTAGCCAGCGACTTGCCTCGCCCCGCCGACCGGAGTCGGTGAATTCGCGAACGACGATAACCTCGGACCAATCCCTTGTCTATGATCCAAATTCCAGAAGAATGGTCCCTAAAGTCGATTTGCTGGCAAGGGAGCCAAGTGTACGAGAAGCCGCCGAGAGACCCGTCCAGAAGAGGAAGAAGAAGCAGCAACAGCAAGGCCTGGCAAGGAGCGGCTCTCATTTGGCCAAGGGTACAGTGGGCAGAGTCCAGGGCTCTGCGGTCGTGAGTGTAGGGTCTACGCCTCTGCCGGCACCAAGGCAGCAACAACAACCACAGGTTCGAGCTCTTACTGGAGCACCTGTACAAAAGACTCTGCAGGATAAGCCCCAGAGCAAAGAAACTGCGGTACAGATTTCGGTACCCCGAGAGGCGCCGGAGCCTGCATCGGCACCTGTGCAGGCTTCAGCTCGTGCTCCCGTTGTATCTGGCCGATCTTCTGCGACGGTTGATGTGGGACCAGCTTATCAACATTCTTCTAGCAGTCCTGAAGTCGAGCAGCCGGTCGTCCAGGATGTGCGGGAAAGCGATGGAGTTTCGATTCTGCCACATTCCGAACCCCGCCAAGGTGCCCCTATTCTAGGAAGGAAGCCATCCACAGTACAAGAAGAGTCCGAGGATGAATTGGCGAACTCGGAAGACGATGCTGAACTTGGTCAGGAGTCGCCTACGCACCGTGAAGTTGCTGATATTCTCAGGGCAGTGCCCGTGAGGTCATCTGCACCTCCCAAGCAGCCATCATTATCGTCCGAGAGCACGGCTGTCGAGTCTCCAGTAAATGTGTCATCTCAAACGCAACCAAGCCCATCGCAACAAAAGCAGCATGGCAGCGTCAGAAATGCACGTGCGCAGTCGGCTAGTCCAGCACGATCAGCACGCTTTGCCTTAGGCGCAGACCAATTGGTGATCAGGCACGAGCCGCCTCCAAGATCAGTCTCGCCCCGAAAGTCAGCCATGAAACATTCAACCAGCCCATCTCGTGGCGCCTCGCCTTCGGATGAGAGCTCTGAAGCCTCGGGGCCCAGTCATTTCGGTAGCGAGGTTACCGCAGCGGAGGTCCCGATGCCACGTAAAAAGAGTGTTCGGGTCAGTTTTGATGACGAGAACACCAAAGTTGTGGGACAATCCACCGCAATACTGGAGCTCGATTCATCAGCTCCTCCTAGTCCTCAGCAAACAAAACGACATTGGTACAATCATCTGGGTAGAAACAGGAAGAAGGACGCCGTTGCTCTAGATGACGACGAAATCATGAAGCCCCGACCAGCTCTGCCCTCGTTTGGCAGCGTTCGCGAGAAGAAACTAAGAGATGCTGAGGAGGAACGACCTCTCGTTCGACCTCTTGAATCTCCTCTCCTATCTGACCCCAATACCCCTGAACGCAACCAAGACCGGGCAGTACCGAACGGCCAATCCAGTGACTATAATATTGGTACGATTCTCAGTCAGGAGCAGACGGCTAGAAACGCCGCCAACATATCGAGATTCAGGGAGCCATTGCCGCCTGTGGTCACATCCTTGGAGGGCAGCGGGTACTATTCTCCTACTGGCACAGATACGAATGACGAGGGAGACGAGGTTTTCCAAGATCCAGAGATTATACAGGAGTCGGAACCTACTCTGCCCCCTGAGCAGGTCAAGGAGGAGATCATCGCCGCCCATCCCAAATTGACCGATGACACCCTCCTTCCACCGATGCAGGCTGTACTGGCCCCGGACAAAAGTATCGGCCGCGATCGTAGGGAGGAAGACATCCCTTCGATATCCGTCATACAACCAACTCCCACGCCCAGGGAGACGGCGGGTAATGGCTCGACTGACTTCTCAGAGCAAGGCTACTTCGATGTCCCTGGAGGCTTTCCAGAAGACGATAGCGAAGATAGCGTGTCTCATCCTCGCACCCAGTCTGAATTGACCGCTGTGACGAAGGATCGTCACCAGAAGCAAATGACTGTATCTAATGGGGCACCAACACCTCCTGCCGAACTCGCTTCTCAACCAGTTCCCACGGAAGAGACCGAATCAGAGGGAGCCAGCATTTACAGCGACGCCTATGAGGACCTTTCAGACGTCGATGGAGAGGGATTTATGTCTCTTGATGCCGTTGTCGCATCCCCCGTTCCTAACAAGGCCTCTCACAAGCTCTACCAGAAGCCAATGGCAGATCCATCTCAGCAGACGCCTGTAACTTCTCATATTAGCAACATTTCTCAGGATGTGCGTGACTTCTCTCAGCTCTCGGGCAGCTCGCAGCAACCTGAAGATGAGTGGGAGAAGGCCAAAATTTACTGGAGGGGATTGACAAGCGACAAGCGGAAGCAACTGGAACAAGAAGCGGTAGAGGAGGCCGGGGCCGAAGGGGACCTTGAAGAGGTTGTCCAGCCTGTGAAGGCTAAGAGAAAAAAGTCCGTTCGAAAAAGCGACTCGGCTATCCAGCAGCAAGTGTCCGTCAACCCGGAGCGGGTCTATCAGATCGAACCCGGAACGGTAGTAATCGACGAGGGAGATGAAGAAAACCCCCCCGCAACCATTTTGAAGACACTCCGAGGCCGACAGAGCCAACAAACTGGGCCTGCAAATGGAAGGCTTCAGAAAACAATGCGTGGTGGGCAAACACCGATATCAGCAGCGCCTGGTACAGGCATGCGTAAGACTTTGCGATCAGACACCCCGAGCGCTCGGAGTTCTCAGCCGCCAGAGCCTCCTATCACGGGTGGCATGAGAAAGTCTATGAGGCAGAGTGGTTCATCCCAAGTAGGGCTCGCATCTGCAGCTGGTAGCCGTCCAGTCTCTCTACAAGGCCCTCCGCCAAGCCAAGATCAAGATACTCGACCCAAACACCTTTCCATGGATAACCCAATGTCTAGCGTCGAGATGGCGAGGGCGATGCAAGCGACCCTGCGTCGTCGTGCATCCGATTCCAGCGAAAGCAGCTTCCGAAGGGCACGACCCAAACAGGAGGGTCTCGGCTTCCGCAAATCAATGAGAGCAACCACGGAGACAGACCCGTCAGCAGCTGGTAGAAACTCGCGCTTCAGCCTCCGGCCGATGGACCCCCCAGCCTCGACCGTCTCGTCGCCTGTCAGCATTGGTAACCGAACGACTATGCGCGGCACATTGCGCAGCGACTCCAGCGATGGGAGCACGCGGCGTATGCGCCTACCCACTTTTGGAAAATCTTCATCAAAGAAGGCGGCCGGTAAGCCCAGCAAGAGCCGGTTTGGAGATTCCAGCGATGAGGAAGATGCTGGACCATCCGGATTCCGCAGCCGGTTTGCCGATTCCAGCGACGAAGATAAAAGTACAGCTACTGCAACCGCTTCTAGTGGCATGCCGAAGAACACAGGAGCATTGAGTTCCGCAGCAGCTGCTGCGATGAAGGACCCTCCTCCTCACTACAAGGCGAAAGCAGAAGAATCGCCCGACCTACCTGACGGAGAGGCGGTGCCACCACCACCAGTACAGCAAAAGCCTCTCTCCCCGAGGAAGGTCTCGGGTGCTAGCGGTCGTCTTGTGAAGTCTCAATCGGATGGACCCGGGCTACAACGTTCCGGTTCTGGTCGTGATGCACTTGTCGAGTCTTCAACAACGCCATCTGTAGGTACTCAGGTGATGTCTAGGCCGGGCAGCCATCAACGCCGTGGCAGCTTCCTCTCAGTCCTCCGACGCAAGAAGGAGAGCGACATGGGCAAGATTTCGCGGCCTATCGCCAGCGAAAGTGGCGCCAGACCGGACACCAAATTCGAGCGCAGCGCTTCCGAGATCTCCGCTCTCCGTGGGACGAATACGTCGCCGAAACTGCAGAAGCAGTCGATGCATGATAATTGGCCGCTCTCTGAGGAGACCATTGACGATGAGAAGCGTCCCATGACGGCAGACAACAGTAAGCCCACGGACGCGTCGAGGCCGGTGTTCATGAAGCGTCGGAGCACCAACCAGGTGCTCACTTCAGGCCTGCCCGAGGACCGGGAGGATAACGTCCTGGTCGACGGCTCCGGCAAGAAAAAGAAGAAGTTTGGAACACTCCGGCGGATGTTCAAGCTGGATGACTAGGCGTCGAGCATGCTGTGTTAAGCATTTTGCTGTGTGTCTTGGTCGCCATCATCCTTACTTACACGAAGTCTTTCTTCGATTTATTGTTTCGTTTTTCTTGTATCACCCATTCACTCACTCACACCCACACCTACACTGGCCTGTTGCGTTCCACCAGTTTCGATAATCATTTCTATGCCATATGAGCCGACGATTATCTTGGGATGCTCGGCACTAACCTCATCGTTCTTCTGGTTTTTTTTTTTTCAATGCCAATACCACTAACAGCGGGAGCGGGCGTTCTTTGGGCTTCCGACGGGCATCAATAGGAAGAAACGCTTCCCCTCCACAACCATACTCCCCCAACGACGTACACACTACGCACGGTTTTCAACATGGGTCTTTTCCTCCCTCCTCAACTTCATTTTTCTCGTTTGTTACAACATGTGCCTTCTTTACAGAGGCCGAGGCCTGTTAAGGGAAGGCAACTCAGTTTACATGGGGAGTACAGAAGGGAAGTGTGAAAAGGGAATCGATGGGATGGATGGCTTCCCCTCGGGATACAGCAGGAACTCGTACTTAAGGCAAGGGTCACACGGGATGGAAGACGACGGACAATACGTGGTAATGGCAAACGTGTACAATTCTCTCTAACTATGTTACAATGATACCAACCAAGAACAGCAGGGTATTCTTCTCTGCACCGAAATCGGACAAAAATTCATTACGGATATTGTTTTGACGATTTGGTCTGCCATCGTCCTCTTCCGGAAGTGGCTTCATGTGAACTCCCCACTTGATCCCGTTTTCTCAAGTATTACCCAGCACCCCTGTATAGAAAGGCACACTAGCCGAATTAGTTGTGTGCATCTCTCTGAAGGGCTAAGCCAAAGTGCCGGGCCTACCCGCCATGTCGTGGGCGATCGCCGATAGCGAGGGCTTTCGGCTACGGCAGGCAGGCTGAGTGAAGAAGAGCAACAGGCCTCGTCCATGACAATTGCCCGGGAAGAACCACCCAGCCACCGAGCCCACGATCGCATGTTGTTCATTCCGAAGCTTCATGTCGGCCGTACATCATGTTGCGCGAATGGTTCCTCCAAAAGCGGCTGGTTGGTGTTCGGCGACGAGACGGACAAACCGACGTCGAAGCCAACCGGGCGGCGGCCGCGGCCTCATGTAACCTGTTAATAGACAGAGACTTGTCTATCACGGACGCAATGATGGATAACAGCATGAAGATACAGCGCCGCAGACTTGGCGAATCCCATCAAGGCCGCCCTTGATGATTGCGCCGAGGGCCATTACTTCGAGAAAGAAAGAGCCAACGACGTTGTCATGGTGGAGATGATACCCCAGAGTCCAGGCGGACTAAGACAACTCTCATGGTCTCCACTTGGCACTGAGTGTGGGTTGATGTGCAGTCGGTGAGCAGCATACTACAGACTCATCGGCGTGTTTGGCTGTTCCCCGACGTCCCATACAAATCATCCGTTGTCGAAGGAGGAGGGGCTGGTGTCCTCGCTTTGGCCATGGCCTCTCGTTTGTCGTCATGAACTTGTTCGGCCGGGAAGAAGGCAGAGAGCCGAACGGCCATGACTTCGGAGCGAGCGCGGGCGTGTCGAAAGTCGACCTCGTTAGCGTTACGTAGCGCGATGTCACTATCTGCCAATGGCGCAAAAAGTGCGTCGACTGTCGCTGCCATGGTTCCAGCGGCCTCGAGTCGATTGGCCATGGCAGCCTTTTACGCGTGAGTTGATCAAGCAACATGTGATGGCCTCGCCGGTCGATGGAACGAGGCAGGAAGAGAGGCGGTCCTCACTCCATGTTGCTTATGAGACAGCACAACATTCCCAGACCCCCCCCTTCCCCCCGAGTAGCAGCGAAGGTGCGGCTGTGTTCGTGCTTTCGTCGAGTGATTAGCTAATTGCTCCATACATTGCCATTCTGGGGAAGAGTTGTGGTGCCGCGAGGTCGCGGCGACTGGTCACCCGACATCGTCCTCGGATGCTCCCCCGCATTGGACGAGATCAGAAGACCAGGGCGACCAGGGGAAGTTGGGGGAACGAACGAGGGCCGCAAGGTCGGAAAAAGAAAGCATCGGCTGCCCAGTCCGACCCTGATCCCCGGATTTGTCTTACAAGCCCAGGCAGCGCAGCGAGGCGCAATATGCTCTGCAGAGAGATTCCTTTGATTAGGGCAAAGGTCCGTTTCGACAGTCTCGTGGTTGTCTGGAGGGGGGGGGGGGGGGGGGGGGGGG
>PJEX01000432.1:0-12693 GCA_005350895.1 Colletotrichum tanaceti | reverse complement strand
TGGAAGAAGCAACCTACTGCGCCGAGAAGAGAGCTCAAGACAGCAAGCCAGCAAACGTCGCGATCGTCCCAAACCTACACTTCGAACTGGATTGCCTCTCGTCTGGAAACTATGTTTTCCTCGTCGCGTCGGACATTCCGGTTCTCCGCCCGGCAGAGGAACGCAAAGGACGCCACGGCACAGGAGTCGCTTTCGCTGAGTCAAAGGCTAAAGAAACTTTCGAGGGAATACGGCTGGTCGGCTGTGGGCGTATACCTGGCCTTGAGCGTTCTTGATTTCCCGTTCTGCTTCTTGCTTGTCAGGATAGTCGGCACGGACAGGATTGGTGAGCGACACGCGCATCTGTTTGCGGCGAGTTGGTATTGACAAACGCGCGGCAGGACGACTTGAGCATTGGATCATCTCCAATGTCAAGAAAGTGATTCCTGATTCGGTCCAGAACCGGTGGTCCGAATACCGGGCTGCACTGAGCAAGGCTGAAACCGAGCAGCTGGGAAGCGATGATATCAGCGAGGCCGTCGAAATGGCGGGTTGGGGGGTGGAGGAGGCGGAACGGCGCAACGATGCAGAAGCCAGTAAGTTCATGCCGCTGCTTGAGACATGACAGCAACCACAGGTCCGGGGGGTTGGGTAACGGCTCAAGAACTGACTTTGTCGCAGGCTTGGGAACTCAGTTGGCGTTGGCGTACGCAATTCACAAAAGTTTCATCTTCCTTCGAGTGCCTCTGACCGCGGCGGTGACACCCAAGGTTGTCAAGGTGCTCAGGTCTTGGGGATGGCAGATCGGCAAACGGCGGAGTAAATGAGGCCGCGGTACGGAGTCTTCACCGCGTTGCCCAGCCTCCACCTGGTCGTCGACGGGGTCGGGAGCCCATAAAATGCCGGGCTCGCCTTGCTGTCCGGTTTGGCGAACGACTCGGTCCTGTATTTTTATTGACGGCTTATAGATAGACGTGTTAAAGATCCACTCACCCATAGACTAACATGGTCATAAACACTATACACAAACTCTATGTGAATAATTGTATTTACGCCGTCCCTAACACAGTTTGGCTTGGCTTGATAGGATTTGCTTCAGTGCAAATGCTACCGGAAAGCGCGGCAAGGCAGTCAACAGACGGACCGAATTTTATTTTTCTAAAAAAAAAAAAGAAAAACCCCCCAAAAAAAAACCTGTTCGCAATGCAGACCTGGCAAGCAAGGGCCGCCAGGCTTTGTCACGGAGCCGTGAATCCCGGATGGCTGGGAGAATCCAAACCCTTTTTCCCTTTTTTCACTCCGCCACCCACTGCCGAACACCATATTCCAAAAAAATCAAGGCCGAATGAAGATGCTTGGCGTGGGGACTGGCACGCGAGGGGAAAAGCATGTATCGTCCAAGCGCATGTAACAAGTTGTGCTAAAGAGATGTTCTTCCGGACTTCGAGAATTATGCTCGATTCAATCCAGGGTTGCTTGTTAGGCTTCGATCCCTGCTGGGCCCTTCTTTTCCCTCCTTTTTTTTTCTTCCTTTTTCTCTCTCTCTTTATTTCACTTCTTACCCCCCCCCCCCCTCTTCGGATCCCCTGTTCTCGTTGGACCTTTGGCACACAAGTGTTGACCACCAGAACGTCCGGACCGCGTCGGGTGATGGCCAAGATTGGACCGACTCCGCGAGGGTATTCCCAGCCGGCTTTTCAGTGCCGTATCGATAATGGTGACGCAGCTCTCTGGCATCATGGCATGACCGCAGCATAGCCGCACCATAGGCACACCAAGCATTGGAAGGTGGTGGCTAGAGTGGGCATCGGAATGTTGCCGATACAGGGGCGGAGATTTCAATACCCATACCCTCGTACTCCAATAGTGAACGCTAGCCGCGGGATGAGGAAGCAGTACGGTACGGATACAGGACAAGGTGGCTGCGATGCGCTTCCCGTACGAGCTGACCCGCCCACAATCTCCCGAAGTGTCTGTAGTGTACGTAGTACCTGTACGGAGGCATCCAGGCCCTTGAAGATTTCTACGTTGGCGAGTGGAGGCCCAAGTGCGGAATGATGCCATGGTGTGCATTTCTCCTCGCTCCACGACTCGCTTCACACCCCCTCGCCCCTCGGAATTCCCGTGGGTCCGGATGATGGCAATATTGCGGAGGTATCCGCCTCGTAGTGTAAGCAAACGAACGTAGACTCCACACATCAGGAGCCGAACCCCGGGCCGGGGGAGCAAGAGTTGGCTGGCTGGTACGGATACACTTTGTGACTTCATAATGGTTGAGTTCAGTCTCATCATCGTTCGGTCTCCTCATTATCATTCTCTCTCAACACACACACACACACACACACACACTGGGTTGCTGGATCACAACTCCCTGGTTCACCGCCAGCCGGGACCGGGACCTGACGTTCTATCTCAAACGAGAGACATCCACCAGTCCTCACATCTGCCGTGTCACTCACTGTTGGTTCTATGCCTGCCTGCCAGGCCTCTGCATGATCATCCAGGCCCGGCCCCGTCTTTTCTCCAGAATTTAGAGTTCTCGGTCTTCTAGAATGGAGACCAGGGCAGCACGTCCAATCGGTGGGAACTGGTGGGAACTGGTGGACCGTCGAATGCTGACTCGCCCCGATTTTCCACGGAGCAGAGCCCTTCTTTCTGACTTTTGTCGTCCTGTCGTTGTCAGCGATGAGTGAGATGGGGGTTCCAAAAATGACGACCATGTGGAAGCCACATAAGCTGTCTAAGTTTTGAACCAAAACTCTGTTTCCTTCGCGGGACCCGGGGCCCCCCCGTAACCTCGGGATCTGAACTCGGTCTCTACCCCTTCCCCTTCGGCATCTGAATTGACCAAAGGTATCAGAGACCCAACCGTCATACTGTCGTTGGCCCAGAGTCGTGTCGGATAGTACACCGACCCGGTGCTTCGGCCGGGTCATCATCACACGAGTTCTGACTGACGAACCACCCCTCCCCCCCCCGTCATCTCCTCCCAGTTCCGCCTGATCTGATGACCCCATCCTTCCCACCTTGCCTGTGCCGTTCCGTGCCCAGCAAGCGTGGAGTTCCAAGGCAAGTCTGCAAAACGAGGCAAAGTGGCCAGGCGTGACAGAGTAGACGATGAGCGAACTCCACAACCGGTCCGGAAAACCCGTTGTTCAGACACGCACTCTGAACGACGAGGCGGCCGATCCGTGGGGAAGACAGGACGCGCGCCACAACACGAGGCAGACGACGAAGCTGGGCGGCCCCGGACCCGACCCGACCCGGCTCAGCCCATCGTGACCTGGCGCGACACACCCATCACAGCCGTCGTGATGCCGTTTTACCTTTTCAGCGGACCGACTACTATTTCCCAAACGAGACACACCTCCGTGGTGGTGAGCGACCGCCGCAGAAGTTGTCGAGCCTGTTTCACGACGACCTCCCTCGGCCGCATCCATCCCCTTGCCTCCTTCCGTGCCGTCGTCGGCGCAATCCCGTCGTTTCCCCGGCGTTGACTAGCAGCGAGGTTTGCATCTGCCGTTCAAGGGGGAGGCCATAGCGTCGGAGCCGTCATGCCCGTTGTCTCTTGGTCCGGAAATAGGAAGTTGCATCGATACGAGGAAAGATGAAGAGCCACATATAAACCAAACCAAATATAGCGTGATTTGTACAGACGTTCGCACGCACATACGGCGCCACCGCCAATGGTTCGACGCTTCCATCAACTACCTGTGTTCTTCAGCTCTTCCCCCTTCCTCCCAGTCCGCTTGGCTAGAGCCCATCTTTCCAGACTCAACGGGCTGGTTATCATCATCCTCGGTGGTGGTGGTGGTGGTGGTGGTGAAAGCATGTTAGTCGTCGGCCATCTGAACAAACGGGCTTGTGGCACTCTGCGGGGCTCGAGTCGTCGGCTAGATTAGAGATCGAGAGCCGCCCCCCGGAATGGGAAGGGGTTCAGAAGGGGGTTCGGGCAGGCTAACGCTGTTACGTACTAGAGCGCAGCAGTATCAATCAATCCTGTCACCGCGGTCCGGGTAAGGTGGCAAGGTGGCACCACTCGCTGCGGTACCGGGCTAAGGAGCGGAGATGTCGACTAAGTGTGGTAATGGTTTCGAGGTTTCGGTAGGGAAGCCAAGACGTCTTTCTGATTGCTCTCCGCCGTTGTCCAACTCCCATGCCCTGGACGTGACAAGCTCAACCGTTCGAAAGCCCAGGCACGCCTAGGTGCAATGGCAGAACTCCACAGCGGGGATGATTCGGGTTGTTCGTCCGCCATGTTTATGATTTCGAGAGGCGCTTGAGACGGGGGCCAAAAACCGGCCCATTGTAGCACAGGGGATGTTGGAAACAGCTCCGTCGATCTCACAACTCCGGGTTACGAGCGAGCCAGTTACCTCACGTAAAGAGCCAAGGCTAATTTCCTGGCGATGAAGAGTCACGCACGCGCCCGAGGTTTCACAGCAAAGAAAGAGAGGGAGAGAGATAGAATTAGAGAGGGAGAGAAGTACAGACGGATACGGCAGTACTAGGTCATTTTCAGGGTCCGCGCAAAGGCCAGGTTGGAACATGGGCCAATGCCAAAAGAGGCGGCAGACCCAAGAAATCCCATATCGACATAATGATCCAATGACACGACAGATACTAATGCTTTTCCCCTCTTCTTCTCTGGACGGAGGGGGAGTGCAGGCAGGTGTGGTATGCAAAGAATGGGTTGGTGGCGGTGGTGAGGTGGCCTGGCATAGTTTGTACGATGCACGAGGTACTAGGTATCCGTACATGTACGGATAGATACCATCGTAGTCGAACAACGTGTACAGGGTACGACGTAGTATAACTCGCGCAGAGTTCAAAACGGAACCCCACAACCTCAGGGTTCCCTGCTTCTAAGTTCTGTGTGTCCCTCAATGTTGCGCCACAAATGGATGATGAAGGGTCAGCCCGGCTTTGGTGGGTGAGGCCCGAGATGATCGCACTCATGGGGCTGGCCTCGGTCAAAAGCCGAATGCAAGTATGGCAGTTGCTTTGTGTATCCGTACTGAGCCCCGGCTGACAAGTTAGTTTTGGCCAGGTCGACACATCCAGGCGCAGCAGTCAGAGAAGCCGAAGGGTGTCAAAACTGGGTAACAGGCTGGCGACAACGGCGTGAACGGGAAGGATAATCAAAAGAGAGTTTGTGTCATGGCAGGGCTCCGTCCGACTCTCGACGACGAGGGAATTCCCACCCAGCCATTCAGCGGCGGAGTGTTGTCCTAATCGGGAGCATGTCCTTGAGATCAGAATGTTAAATTTCGGGATGTGGTGACAACGCCCTTGGGAGGCAAAGGGAACCGACATAACCACGAAAACGAGGTGCTGAGAGAAACGTCCGAGGTTGTTAGGAGCGTAAAATGACGACGTTGCCTCCACCACGCAGCTGAGGAAGACGCTGGGGGTGACGACGGGAGTGTCGAGGGGGGGGCGAGTGGGAGGGAGAAGCTTGGCTCTTCAGCCGTCGTACGGAGTACCCTGTATGTTCGAGGAGTATCCGTACGGATACTCCTTACGAAGGACGACTCCATCCAGACCCCCCCCCCCCCCCAATACAATGTCTCCTCCGTCCCGCGACTCGTCAATCCCGGGTCGGAAGTCGGCTCGCTAACTCCCAGCAACTCGGAAAGATAGAGTTTACAGTAAAACAAGGCACCTCGCTGTCCATGCAGACAGCCAATTTCCACATTCCTTGCGGCGTCGCTCGCTGAGTCCCCTGCTGCCAGCGTAACTCGAGAGACATTGGTCCCAGGTGAGGCAGCAGCGAATAGACTGAACGAGAGAGACTGACTGAGAGAGACTAATAATTATGAGAGCTAGCTACCAGGGCATGCCCCGGGCCAAACAAGAACCGGCAAGGGAAATGGGAAAGCTATTGAAGGGGAACCGGGGACTCGGAAGCGGTTGACATGACTTCCGACAACGACCGTGGAGAGTTGAATATTACGGTTGGATAGGCCAAGCAAACAATACGACACAAACGGAGAATGAGAAGTTCACCATCACAGAACGTACACCATACTTCGCAAGACGTGTATCCTGGTCTGACAGATTCAGGGGACAAGGAGCTTGAAGGGGTTGTCCCTTGTGGCTAGTTTGCTGGTGCTCACACATGAAGGCTGCTGCAAGACGTGGCCAGAACGGATGGCAACTCCGTCGCGGTCGAGATGGGCATGCACGCGGGTGTGTATATTCATTTATTCATGTACACTGATATCTATGCTGGCAACTGCAGAGGCAATGACTTTCCTGGCTAGTCAAAAAAGTACAGAGTATCCGTACTCTGTACGTAGTAGGTAGGTTGACTGCGTATGGCCCCCAATCTCCAGTGGTCGACCGACATCTTATGGTGTCATAGGCCAGGGATCTTGGACGGGTCGCGGCAGATCATTTTCTTCATTGGTATCCGTAAACGTTTCCTCTTTGGCTGTCTGGCATCTGATACCTGCCTATGATTCACGGTCACCCGCCGGATATGAATAATAGAACAGCTTTCGTACGCAGTTGAAGGGGTACGGTTCCTAATAGGTCGTTGGCTTGTCAGTTGTCAGGTAAGACACGGATACGGAGCGAATAACACGCAGGGTGAACGTTTGAAGGATTTAGACCGGGGTACACACACAAGTGCGTGCTTAGTGTTCGAAATCGGTACGCAATGTATTGTATCTGTTAAGAGTGTGCATGTCGTGACGAGATGAGCCCCGGGATGGGCCCTGTTAAGGGTATCCGCACTTTAGGCTCTTGGACATGCGGGCTTACGTATGTCGCGGGACCTATGGTAGCAATGAAGGAGCAGGCGTGGTAGATGCACAACGGATGCGATGTTGACAGAGAGAGAGAGAGAGAGAGAGAGAGAGAGAGAGAGAGCAAGTAAGTTGTGGCTCTGAGGGAAAATCTTAGCCATGCTAGACTTGACCAGGCCGTCGAGGGGTTTTTTCTTTCTTTTCTTTTTTGGGTTTCCTGAAGCAGCTGGGTTGATTGTCGAGCCTGCCCCTTGCGAGTCCGTGTACCCTGCGGATACTTAGCGCAAAGAACGTTTTCCTGAGTCGAAAGCCACAGGAGGTAATTTACCGGTCCATGAGACGATGGGCGTCGCCGCATGGGGGTGAAGACGCGAGAAAGGCGCGAGGTGAAGGAGGGGGGCTGGGGCTAGGAGGGCGGCCGCCCGGTGGCTTGATTGTCTTCAGCCCTCGGATGCCCCATACGTCTTTCAGTTTGCGCAGCGCTGCGGTACATGCTTTAGGGGGCAATTGTTATTGCATTGGCGCGGGGTGGATAGCCTAGAGGTTACAGCAAGCTCCGTGGATGAGACGGTAAACCAGACGTAGAGTTTTGTTGGGTTTTCCGTTTTCTTTCAAGTGTCGTGTTCGAACCACGATCGCCCCCCTCTCCTCCCCTGTGCCACTCGCTCACTCGTCAACCTTGGCCAAGGTCAAAGCCAAAGGCAGAGCCAAAGACACGAAAGAGCTGAGGAGAGCAGTGGGGGGCTGGGCGCAAATGCCCCCATTCCGGTGGGTAGTGGGTTGCGAATAATGACAGGGCTCAGAATAAGGTTGCAGCAACAAGCCACCGGAGCGACTCACAATCAACCGACCAGCGTCATTCCAACGACGGGAGGTTTGTATCCGTACATAGGTAGGTAGTAGTGTAGACAGCATGCAGCCACGGGGGTATCGAATCAGAGACACTGGAATTGTCTCCGCGGTGTTGTACGTACCGTACTGGTTGCCCTGGTAAGCCTACCGGTAGCTCTCGGACAGAGAGAGGGGAGCGAAACATGACAGAAACCACGGCCCATATTATATCTACGGATACATAGTAATGTGCACTCGAGAGATGCCTACGGATACGCTTCAGATATATACCGTACGACTGACTATCCGTACCTAGGTACCTACCGTAAATCTGTAAGCCCCCCCAGGGGGCCGCGCGAGACGAGCCTGACAGCCTGACTAAGGACAATGTGGGTAGGAAGCTCGGATATCCGTACGTAGGTACATTAGGTAGGTACCGATTCCATGCTGGCCTGGGACGAAATTGGACCATTTTTCCGCGACCCGCTCTTTGCCTGCCCTGACCATTCCAAGGATGCCAGTGACACTGCATCAAACCAAGCCTCATTCTGATTGGTTCCCGGAACACGATTGCGTGTGACTTGTCTCTGGCCTCTCACTCTCTCTCTCTTTCTCTTTCTCTCTCTCTCCCCCCTCGTCCTTTCAGTCGCCGAGCAGGTGAGTGAGTGGCTGCCGAATTGCCAGCAGCCAGAAGCTCCCCTACTGCGAGCAAGGGCCAAATAGTTTTAGCCACAGCTGCTACCTTTGTAAACCTCCTGTCTGTGTTTGCATCTGTCTGATATTGGCAGGCCTCTATGCTCTCTGTATTCTGACGGCATGCCCGCCGACTGGGACAAGAGGCTAAAGATAATGAGAGAAGCCCAGGAGACTCAAGGCAGCATCCGTCCTCCCTCATGCAGCCACTCGGCAGTAATTCTGCTCAAATGGCTCACTTAGACCGAGCCGGTCAATCAATACCTAGGTGCGTCAGCAGCGACTTTGTCCCGTTTCTGCCCCCCTACTACGTAGTATTCCTTTCTGCCCACCCACCTGCCACCCACCTGCCACCCAGCCAGGACTGGCCGTGTTATGCTCAGGAGCATGCTTCTAGACCTTTTCTTCTCTCATTGTAACAAGCAGCTTTGCTGCTTGCACGAGGTTGGCAGCTGGAGGCACAGGCAAGCTGCAGGACGGTGCCCTGCCTTCCCCATTCGTCCTCCATACCTGCCGTTGACGCCTTACACGTGTACACACCACACCCTCTCTGATCTCTGACTCTCAATCTTTTTCTCCCACTCACTCACTCACTCACCGATGAACCCGATACAACGGTGTCTCATCCTTTACCAGAGGCCGTAGAACGCCATCCTGCACACCCACTCTGATGAGTCTTCCGTATTCTGGGCTCATCGCTGCCTCCCACACGGCCTTGACTTTTTTGACGGCCCAGCCGAACATATACTTTTTTCCCTCTGCAACTTACACACACTGACGGAGCGCTTGCATCATACTTGGCGCAAAAGTTGACACCCACTCACTCTCTGCCCTCAGTCTCACTTCCAGTCTCACCTTCAGTCTTACCCCCCCCCTGCCCGACTCTCTCTCACAGCTTACCATAAGTAGGTGTGCACAAGCCAGTGTTTGGTGCTCCGTCTCAACTCTCAGAATCACACGCGCATCCCGAAATGCCCCTCCCTCTTCCTTCTCCTCCTCCTCCTCCTCGACTCTATACGAATAACTGTCGGGAACTATGAAGTGTATTTGCACCCAGGCAATCGCAACCCCAAAAACAGCTTGGTTCAAAACGGAAATACCTCCGTTCTGGCTGTGTCGCAGAGACTTTTGCCCATGTGGAGTCAACACACGCCTCTCCTGTTCCATGCCGCCCAAGGGTTGATGAGCATTCGCGTCCTTCCTTCGCCTATCCGTTTTCACCACACTGCCTGCGGCACAAATATAATTCCACCGTCATTTGGTCTCGACTGCGCATTTCAGGCAGCGTGGACATTTTACTTCCATCGTAGCACCACCGCCGCACACGAGCACCATGTCATCTCTAGTGCCAGTGCCAGTGCCAGTGCCAGTGCCAGTACCGGGCAGGTGGGCAGATGGCAATACATCACGGCTCGTCACACATCTGTGAGCTTGCATCGAATCTCAAGTGGACAGCCGACCTGTCTGCTCCTCTTCTCCCGAAAAAAATACGGTTTGGAAGGCTGACGGGTGGCTGTCCGGTCTATGAAATTACTACGGGACTCGGATGTGATGTGGTCTAGCCCGTGACTCAAATAGAGATACCGAACGTCCCCCCCCCCTTTCGACGGCGAGGGTCAGTCTCTGTTAGAGTTTGGTTGGCTCCTTCGTCGCCTTCGTCCATCAGGCATTGTACCTACCTATCGTTGGTCCATGGTGTTGTCGTTATTGTCGTCGTCGCCGCCGCCGCTTGCTAGCTCCCCTCCCCCCTGACTCCCTTGCTCCCCTGTCTCTTGCCCTTTTACCCATTACTTCACCCATCAGGATATCCACTCTGTCACACGCCCTCCCTTCTCCATGCTCATCACATCTCTCCACTTCCCTGTGGGTTGGGATCTCTCGTCCGTCCACGCTACCTCCCCACGAAGTACTGGACAGTTTAGCCATGCGAGTTGCAAAGAACCCCATGGTGTGTCACTGTTGCTATGATCTCTACCCGTACTCTGTACTTGTATCCGTAAGCCTCTCACCTATCTACTGGCCATGTACTGCAGTCTGTGGCACGGCTGCCAGCCTATGCATCGTACAAGACATGCTCTCGGTGCCAAGACCAAATGCGAGGCTGCCGCCATACTACGGATACCTACACTCTTCGAGCACAAGGTACCACGGTATGTAGTCAGGTAGTGAACATGGCGGTTGGGTGCTTGCGCTAGAGGGCCTCCCTTCCTGGTGACGGGATGCAGGTCGCATTACATTACGGATACTGTCAAAGGAGAGACCGCCCATCTGTTTACTCGTCTCGTTTTACTGCCACGGCCCACGAGTTGGATTGGACGGGCTGGAAACTGACAATCTTCCTTACCCTACGGGAAACTCACTATTGATACGCCCCTCCCTTCTGACCTCGCACACCTCCTCATGTCGCTCACACAAACGCACACCCCCTCCACTCCCCTCCACTACCTCCTACACACACGCCCATACTCTCTTTCCGCACTTGTCACTCGTTATTTCCACACGCCCCCCTCCCCCCCCCTTCCTCCCTCGAACTCAGAATCGCCCACTCCCTTCCTAGCTACGTGCCCCTGATACGGACGATTACACTTTTTACAACCAGACAACCCATGCCTGACTATCCGTACCCGTACCTATCCTGGGCGGCTGCCCTTCCGCTCCCTCATCCACCGCAGCAGCGGCAAAGTCAGTTGCTATAAGAGAAGCGTCTAATCCGGGGTTGAGGTACATATTGGTTGGATCGGTGTATTTGTATCGCACATTGAACCCACAGCAACGCAAGCTCAGCTCCAGCTATCCCCTGCAACAGACATCGCAAGCCAAGGCACGACGTCAAACAGCTGTGCGCTTCTGGATTGGAGAAATCCCAAGCATCCCGTGTATACATTTTCTTTTTGTGGTTCTGGTACCTCCCTTGTTGGTGGCCCCGGACAATTCATTAAATATCGTCGCCCCCTCCCCGTCACCTAGACCAGATCGGACTCGGTCATCACATTATATATCATCTCTCATCCTCCCAGCCTTTCCTTCCACCTTCTCGGCCACACTCGCCTCCTTCCAAAGGATCAACACACCTTGGTCGTTTATTCACATACGCAATCACACATACACACACACACACACACACACACACACACAGACACTTATATAAACACCCGCACTCGCCACCTCTCGTCCTACCGCCACACTACGATGCTGTCCATCACACCTCAGGGAGACCACCACAGCCAGTCCCTCTACCTGCCCTTCAGATCACTGTCCTCCTCGAGCCGGCCCGTCGACGAATTGCCCTTCCTCAGCTCCCTCGCCAGCAGCATGGGCCACAGCCTCCACGTTGGTAGCACGTCGGCGACGGCAGTGTCTATCAAGGATGCCGCCAGCGTAGCGCAAGCTCTCGAAATCGCCAGGGAGAGCCCCGATGGCGCTTCGGATCCGACTGTCAGCAGCATCTTGGAGAGCGCTATCAGCCAGATCTGGGCCAAAGTCACCGCGCAACCCGAGACGTATGTCATGAACCGCGATGAGTTTGCTGTCTTCAACTACTTCCAGCACCGCTTCACTGGCAACAAGATTGCGATGGCCGCGCGAAAGCGCTACTGGGACAACGCTCGCGCGTGACTCTCAAGACCCTGACTTTGCTAAGAGACCAACATCGCTCTCTGTCTCTCTTTGTCTCCCCCCCCCCCTCCCCCCCTCTCTCTCTCCACAGTCTCCCCGCGCCCTCCTTGAGGAAAGGTTCATCAGGCGCCGAATCCTCGAGTGGCAAGTATTGCCATCGCAGCTGCGAACCTTGGAGGCTTTTCCTCTCCCCGTTTGGCACTCCGTCATTCTGTTTCCCCGGCCGGATAGTGTCACTCGCACACATGCACACCTACAATCGTCAGTTAAACCCCTAAGGATGATCGCCATCGACTTAGGCTCTAGCCTTGCACAGGCATCTGGGGGAGCAACCGATTCCGCCGTACTTTTGGCAGGGGCCCTGTCAGGGTGCTTGCCGTACCCGAGAGTACAAGTCTTGGCTCCTTGGGTGTGCCGCGGTCCCCTTATCCATCCTATCATGTTATCGGCCCACCTGCAAAAGAAAACTCCACTGGACGCATATATCCGCCCTAATACCCGAGGAGAACCCACTCATCAGACCAACCCCTCTGTTCTGGGTCACCGCTAGCGAATAGGAAAGATTTGTGTGGGTCTTGACGCTCAGTCTCTCCTGCCCCCTTCACTCCTCTACCTATGCAAAAGGAGTACGGGTAAATCGACGTAGGCACTTTGGTATATCGACGTATTTAACCACATCTGGAAGGGAAATCCACTGTCACAGCCACATAGTGGGTCTGCCTGCAAAAGTCAATGTACCTCCATAAAAATCCTAGAAAAATCCTAGAAAGATGCACTCTTGGAATGCTTTTAGGGACCTAGTTAGGGTTAGAGGTTAGGGTTC
>PJEX01000431.1:0-36332 GCA_005350895.1 Colletotrichum tanaceti | reverse complement strand
ACTATAATGCAAGCAGTAGATAATTTACAGATCTCTATACCTTAGTAGTAGTATATAGATTAGAGTATTTCTCTATCCTTAGAGGTATTATCTCTATCATCGATTATTATCTTTATCTAGATCAATACATCATTATACTACTCATATCTTCTCTACTTTTATCACGTGATTTCTACTCTTACACTTATCTACCCTATCACATCTTAGTAATCCTACTATTATATAGGGTTAATAAAGTTAGAGAATTTAGTAGGTATCTAATACACCTAAGGATTAGCTATTCCTAAGCTAATACAAAGGCTATAGATATAGCCTATAGAAGAGCTAATATAAAGGCTATAGATATAGCCTATAGAAGGGCTAATATAAAGGCTATAGATATAGCCTATAGAAGGCTATAATAATAGCTATTAAAGTAGATAGGTAGATAGTATACGCTACTAATAGTATAACTAATTAAATAGCTATACCTTTAGGAGCCTAGCTAGCTACACTTATAATACTTATATAGTTAGTTCTCCCTATTCTTAAAAGGGATATCTTCTACATAACTCTTATTTATACCTATAACCTTACCTTCTGTAAGTAATAACCGTTATACTCTATAAGTATATTAAATAGTAGGATAACTTTATAAGGTTATACCCTTTAAATTCCTCTTAATATAAGGAATAGTCTCTTAACATAAAGTAAGCCTTCTAACCTAAAGTAAGGTTCCTAACATAAACTGAAGAGTCTATTATTTAAACTAAGTCCCTTACCTAGACTAGAGACACTATTATTCCTCCTAGAATTAAAGAATATAATAGAGACCTCACTAACCCCCTATTAAATTTAAGTAACTTAAGCTAACCTACTATAGCAACCTAACCCTATCTTAATCCTATATATTATTACTACTTAGTAAATAAAAACAGATCTTTTTAACTAATACCTTACTAAAGCTAAAAAAGTTATATTACTTATCCTCTATAAGCTAGCTAAAATTACTACTAAAATAATATATATAGCTTTTATCTATAACTAGTAGCTTAAACTATAGACTAGAGATATTAAAAACTAAATCTATTATACTATACAGTCTAATATAAAGCTAATACTAAGATAGATTAGTATACTTACTTACCTAAAAGATTTCCTATAGTATTAAATTAAAACTAATATTAAATTTATTTACTACTATAATACTAAGGTAGCTAAATATAGACTTCCTACTATACTACTCCTAGAAGATATAGTACTATTATCTATTATAATAAGCCTTATAGATATAAAAGAGTAGTATATATCTAATAAATTAGGTTTAATACCCTCTATTAAATAATTACTAACTATAGTAGACCTTACCTTAATTCTAGCGCTAAGCTCTCCTCTAGATACTAGCTAAGATAATACTAGTTATAACTAGCTATCCTCCTCTAAAAGTAAAAGTCTTTTATATAACTCTACTACTACTAAGGAAATCTAGTAAGGTACTACTTCTTAGCTTTCCTATCTTTAAGAGTATAGCTATTAAGATACCCTTACTTACCTAACCTTTAGCTTACTCTACTAATTTAACTACAGGCATAGTATTACTATCCTAGCCAATCCCCTACTAACTTTATTATACTTAAATAAGACTAGCTCTAGTAGTTAATTAACTTTTAAAGCTCTTTAACGTTATTCTATACTAACTACTTCTATATAGACGACATTAGATAGTTTAACCCACTTACTTATACTAAAGACAAAAACTACTGACATACTAATAGAATAAAGGTAGTATAGTAAGAAGTTTCTATATTTATTAACGTAATTAATTACTATATTAGCTTTAGTACTAACTATCAAGCACTATTAGTTAATAACTTAAAATACTACTTATTAAGTATAGCTATTAAATAGCATAGTAGTAATCTTAGCTTTAATATTTAAAATTAACTTGAATAAGGGCTCTATACCCTTAATCTTTAGAAAGATTTACTAATTAAACGCTTTAAAATCCCTTATAATAAAGTAAAGCTATAACTTTACTATTAACGCTATACACTTAATAATGTTATTAATTAAGTTAATATCTATACTTAAGTAGCTAAGGTTATCTACCTAGCCTAAGCTATAGAAGAACTAGAATTATAGCTCCTAGCTATTATCTATAATAAAATAGATATAACCTTAATTGCTAGTATAGAATAACTTAACCCTAATATAGACTATAAAGCGTTTGTTAATATACTTTACTATAAAAGTAAAGGATAGTAGTAAAACTGTATGTATAGATTGTAGAAGGATCTAGTCTACTAAAACCATAGACTAACGTTAACGCCTTAAATTTAGGTATTAAGTAAATTGTTTACGCTAAATAAGCTAAACCTTTACTAATACTATAGCTAAAATATCTATAAATCTACTAAGGTAAAGCTATAAGCTACTCTAGCCTAATCTAGTTACTAGCCTTCTCTTTAAAATAACTAAGGTTAGAAACTCCTTATATATACTATTTAAGAAGATAAAGGAATAGCCTTACCTTAGTTTAAAAATAGGTTATTAAAACTAAAGTAACTTAAAGATAAACTATTTTATTAGTACATACCTAAAAACTAAGTTAATAATACTACTAAAGACCTTATTATCTTAGTTATAGATAATAGTAGCTTTATTAACGTTATAGTTATATAAACTATAGAAAATAAGGGATATAATATTTATAAAACCTTCTTTACTAACCCTATAATAAAGCTAAGTAACCCTAATAATAATATTAAAGAACTTAACTAGTCTAACACTAATAAAGGATTCTACTATATTAATAACTCTTACTATAATCTAGTTAATACATAGTTTATTAATAAGTATAAAGACTACTACTACCTATCTAGTAGGTATATAGAGTATAACTTCTACTCTAAATCTAATACTTAAGCCTAAAGCTACCTTCTAGAGCATTATAAAGCACCCCTACTTAAGCTATTAGTTAATATATAAGTAGAGCTAGTTACTAAAAGTAAGTAATAATATATTCTTAAGCTATAAAACTAACTATACATTATAATATATACTAAAACTGTTCTATAGTTATTATTAGAAGGGACCCCCTTCTATAGCTACATTAACTTAGGAGCACAAAGATATATTATTAGCTATAACTTACTTTAAGCTATCTTAGACCACATACTTAACTAATTAGCTAAAACATACCTTAAAGGTATAAGCTAGTAAGAAGCTATTAAATAAGTAACTTTTACCCTACTAGCGTAGAGTAGAATTAATAGTATAGTCTCTACTACTATGCTTTATATTAGCGCCTAAGTAGTTCCCTAACTTAAAGCAGGTCTACTATTAAGCTAAGAGTTTAATATCCCTAATAAAGTAAACGTTATAAATTCTAAAAGTCTAGTTATTATTAAAGCCTATAATAACATACAGATCCCTATAACTATCTATTCTAAATAGACACTAAATATTTATACTATTAAGTTAGCTATTAATATTACTATTACCCTAAAGATAGCTACTAAAGTCCCTATCTATACTACTAATAGTTTAAAATCTACTCCCTCTTCTTCTAACTTATATAAGAGAGCTCTATCTCTAGTATTATAGGTTAACAATATTTTATAATTATAAACAATAAGTCTAACATACTACTACATATTACTAGAACTTCTAAGCTTAAGTATCTTACTAAGTTAGAAGTAGATAACATTTATTTTACTACCCTAATAACAATCTAAAGTAGATAAAATCACCTATCTAAGAGTACTAATAACTATCTACCTAATAACCTCCTATATAATATCTTTAAAAGTAAGAAAATAACTAATATAAAACTAAGTATTAAAAAGGATAATTACATAATAATTATTAATAAGGAAAGTATATATATCTATAATAATAAAAACCCCTACTTTACTTCTACCCTATAGACCCTATATAGCAAGTACCTATCTATTTAGTAAGACTAAAGAACTATTAAAATAGACTTAAATAAGTTTATAAAAGTCTATCTTATTAATAGATACTATAACTAGCTACTTAGTTAAAGACCCTACCTAGCTAGCATTAAAGACGAGAAAATCATTAATAAAACTATAGATAATCTCTACACCTAAAAGCAAGTAGAATTTAGTATCTAACTAACAGCCTTTAGTACCTTAGTCTTTATTATCTAGCGCACAGTTAATAGTAAGTGTAAAAAGTATATAGTTATTAACCTAAGAACGCTTAATAAAGTAGCTATTCCTAACGCTTACCTAATACCTCTCTAATCTAAAGTTATAAAGTACTTATAAAGTAAGTAGTTTATTTCTATTATAGATACTTAATCCTTCTTCTACTATTTTAAGGTCTATAAACTATATTAAGAAAGATTTAGTATTATTAGCTACTAAAGTTAAGAATAATCTAAAGTTACCCTTATAGGTTTCTATAATTTACTAGCTTATACCTAACAGTTTATAAATAACCTTCTAAAGTAATACATTACCTATATAGCAGCCTTTATTAATAATATTATAATTATATCTAATATAGCTAAAGAACACTTTTAATACCTTCATACTATCTTTAAGCTTTTCTCCTCTATTAAGCTATCCCTATTACTAGTAAAATTTTCCTTAACTTCCCCTTTATATAACTCCTTAGGTTTAAGGTAGATACCTTAGTACTTATTAACACTAAAGAATAAACTAAAGCTATTATAGCTATTTAAATACCTAAGAACCTTTATAACCTTAAACACTAAATAGGAGCTATAGGTTTCCTCTACTATATAATTACTTACTACTTATACTACATAGTAGTACTCTAAAAGCATAAGACCTAGCTACTAGCTTAAGCTAAATTAGAAAGCAAAAACATAGGATTAGCTAGAAAATACTTCTACTATAACACTAAGTTTTACCTAACTATAGAAGAATTAACTTTATTTTATAATACTAAGAACGCTTTTATATAGGATACTACTTTATATTACTATAACCTAGATAAGACCCTATTTATTTAAATAGATAGCTCTTGTAACTATAGTTTTAGATCTCTTCTTTTCTAACTTAAGGATAGCGTCTACTAGTTAAAGTTATTACTAATAAATAAAACTAATATTTTACCTATTATATATATTAGTAAGCTAGTAAATAACACTAAATAAAAATACTAGCTAATAGAACTTTAAGTTATATACTTAGTTTAGATAGTCTATAGAATATATACTATTATCTAATCTACTAGGGTAAATCCTATAGTTATACTTACTTACTATACTACTACTCTAGGAATTATACACTAAACTTTACTTTTTATAACTAATAAATAAAGAGCTAATCTCTACTTAGTTCTTACCTTAGAATACCTAAGTTAATTCTAGTTAGATTACATTTATATCCTAAGTAAAACTAATATTATAATAGACACCCTTTTAAAGCTACCTACCTTAATAAAGCTAGTTAAGGATAAGGGAGAACTTAATAAGATATAGAATAACTAAGCTATCTACTCCACTATAGAAGTAAGTATAACCCTAGATATCGATACTACTATTAAAGAAAGCTATACTAAAGACTAGAAATAATCCTAAGTTATTAATACTATAACTAATTCCCCTAATAACCTTTATATCCTATTTAAATACAAGGATAGCCTACTATACCTTAAAGAATAAAGTAGCTATTACTACCTCTATATCCTATTACCTATAAATAATACTCTTATATCTTTAGCTTATAATAAAAAGTACTATTAGGGCTATAAATGTACTTTTCAAGAACTAATCTACTTATTCTAAATATATAATATATCTAGTAAAATTAAGTAATATATCTCTAACTATCCTATATACTAAACCTCTAGTACTCTTTAGTCTAAGCTACTTAGAGCTTAGTAACCTATCAAAACTCTAGTAATTCCTTTCTATATATTACTATAGACTTTATTATTAGTTTACTAGAGATACTATCTTACTATACTTTATAAGAACTTCCTAGGTTCTCTATCTATAATACTCTCTTAACTATAACTAATAAATTCTCTAAAAGCACCCTCCTAATCCTAGGATATACTACATATACTATAGTATAATAAGCTAAAGTCCTTCTTTACTAACTCTAGTTATCTAACTAGAGTATCCTAAAAGCTATTATCTTAGATAGGGATCCTAAATTCTTATCTATATTCTAGAAAGGAGTTTAACTAAAGCTTAGTACTAACCTCCTCTTCTCTATAACTTATTACCCCTAGATAGATAGCTTATCTAAATAGAAAAGTTAGATAGTAGAAATCACTATTTAAATGTTCCTTAGCTAATACCCTTCTAAGCTATAGCTAGATATACTCCTAAGCTTTTAGTTAAACTTAAATAATGCTTTCTTTTTATTTATTAATTATTCCCCTAATAAGTTACTATATAGTATAAAAATAAATATAGTATTAGAGCTATTAGGGGATATTAACTTACCCCTAAACTATAAAATTCTCTAGGAAGAAGCTAAGCTTTATATTACTTTAACCTAGATATATACTAAACATTATTATAATAAAAAATATTAATAGAAAACATTTACTATAAGTAATTTTATATATATTAAACTTAGTAGAAAGTATCACCTTCCTAGTAAACTATCCCTTAAATATAGCTAATAGTAATTAAGTTTATTCTAAGTACTTAGCTAAGTAAGTAAACTTACTTACTACTTTAACCTCCCTAATACTATAAATATCTATCCTATTATATCTATTACTAACCTAGCTCTATTAAATCCTCCTAAGTTAGACCCTTTTAGTAAAGAGAATTAACTTCCTAACTCCCTAAACATTAAAGACACTTCTATAGAATAGTCCTAATAAAAAGACTTTTATTAATACTTTAAAATTAAAAGAATCTTAAATTAGAGAATCCTTAAGCGTAGTTATTAAAGATAATAATAAATAGAGTACTTTATTAAATAGATAGGCTAACTAGCTTAATATAATATTTAGATAGATAAAGATACTATTACTATAGACTAAGCGATCTATAAGTTTAAAAGCTAAAGAGACTATTTAGTTAAGTTTAGGAATAAAGTAACTATACCTAATAATAAAGGTAATATAAATGTTAATCCTTTAGAACTAAGGGACTTACCTCTTTTAATAAAACTAGTTATAATAAGGACTAGTATAAAACTTAAGATAACTTTACTACCTAACTAAAAGCTAAATACCCTAATTTAGAAGTATAGATAACTAGTTAAGTAATAAGTATTTACTTCTAGTAACTATTACCTTCCTATATATTAAGTAGCTCTCTTACTTATTTACTTAATTATTTACTAGCTAGAAAAACTTTTACTTTTATTAACTAGCTACCTACTTTTCCTAACTTTCTAGTTCCCTTCTTACTTAGTATTCCTTAATACCTTCTACTTTTTATAACTCTAACCAATCACTATTTATTACTTATCTTATTCTTTACTAATATTTAGCCTATCCTTACCTAACTTATCCCTAAGCTTTCCCCCCCTTAATAACTAATAACTAGCTAGTACTATAAGTAAGAGATATAGTAAAATAACCAACAACTCTAGTAATAGTAACTATAATAAGCGTTACTAGGTTTTCAAGCTAGGCTAGACTAGCTTTATTATTAAAGGCGATATTCACCTACTTATTACTAAAAACCTATACTATACTTAGTATAGTACTAGCGCTATAGAAGCAGATTATAACTATATCCTAACCTAGGATAGTAGCGCTTACCTTACCCTTAACAATTAGTACTATAATACAGCTAAGTTTAAGTAGATTAAAAGCTATTATAAAGCTAGTAGTAACGTAATAGACTCTCCTATTATTAAGAAAAAGAACATACCTATTACTACCTCTAAAGCTAAAAAGACTAATACTATAGCTATTATTAACTTATCTAATAGTAGAACTAGTAGCTTTAAAAACACTATTACCTAAGCTAATAATTACTATAAATAAGTTATTAATACTAACTAAGCTAATATCCTAGCTAATAATACAACTAAAACTAATAATAATACTAAACTAGTAGCTAATACCTTAACTAACCTCTAGATATTAGTAACTCTAGTCACTATATTTAATATATACATTACAGTAGAGGTAAGCACTATTACTAGTAATAGTTACTATAAGGGTATACTAGTATAGCGAAATATAATGCATAATAACGCTAAACTTACTATTAAGCGTAAAACTAAGCTTACTAATAAGCCTAGTAAGAAACAGGTCTCTACTAAACTTACCTTCCTTAATCCTATAGTATACTTTAAAGCCCTTACCTTATCTATTAGGAAGACTAAGACTAAGTAAACGCTATCTACTATTACTAGTAGTAGCTCTAGGCTAGAAGACTCCCTATTACTTAGTATTTATACTAACCCCTAGAGCGTTAACTTATTAGTAAATTACTCCTTAATAATTACTAATCCTATAGCTAACTCCTTAGCTAATATAACAGCTAATTCCCTAACTAATGCTATAGCTAACACCTTAAGCTATACTAACTATATTACTAACTACTAAGTTAAAACCCCTAACTTATATAAGACCTAGACCTAAACTATAGCCTTCTAGAAAGCTATTACTAAAACAATTAGCGTAACCTATAGTTGACCTAGTAAAATAGAATATTCTAACTTAGGCTTAAATAAAGCTTAGTCTTTTATTACTCTTTATAAATATAGCTATATCTTTCTATCTACTATTACTTATACTATCTATACTATCTATACTAATTACTTTACTACTAATTACTTTACTACTAATAGCTTAAACTATCTTAAGCTTAGTTCTATTCTTAAAATAATAGAGATTCTTATTAATAAGGATACTATTATTACTATATAAGATAAACTTATTAATAACACCTTTATTAAAGAATACTGATTTAACTAGCGTAGAACCTATTAGATCTAGCAGTTAAGATCAGTCACACGATGTAAAAAAAAAAAAAAAAAAAACAGCAGTAAATAGCCTGATACAAGCACTATACCCTATTCTTATACTATTAACTTAGTATAGTAGCTTGTTTTAAAACATACTGTACTATAGGATTAGTGTAGTTAGAAATACCTTCACTATTAAGGTCTATACCTTTAAGGTTAAGAACTCTAAACTATTAAGGTTAAACCTTAAGGAGCAGACTTTTTAGGTATATAGAGTTAGTAATAATAGAATCTAGGATTCTCCTATTAACTATACCTATAACCTATAAAGCCTATAATCTAGATAAATTATACATAAAAACTAAAGTAACTAAGTTAAATATATACCTTAACTATAACTTTAATTAACCTAAGTAACCCCTTTAACCTAGTAGTACCTCCTAACTATAACCCCTTAGAGGTTATAAAGTAGTTTATAGCAGCTTAAATACATAATGTTATTAATTAATATAGAGGCTAATTACTATATAGTATTATTACTGTTAATGCCTGCATAAATAATTATATAGTGATTAATATAGTAAGCGTTAGGCTAGCGATTCTCCTTCTTAACAGCCTAGCAGCTAATACACACTAGATTATTAAGACAAGGCAGGCCCTGCAGCAGAGGCTCTCCTGCTTTGTTAGCAGGATAGCCTAGAAGCAGAGGGACAGGGAAAGGATTTCAAGGATAAAGAGGCACTTAGGCTAGCTGCAGGTAGTAATCTACGCTATCTAGTAGTTGCAGTACAATTAAGGGACAGAAGTCTAAAGGTTAAAGAGAGAGATGTTGTTAGAAGCTATACTATTAGTTAGAAACTTAATGCAATTGTTATACTTAATACCTATCACTAAATCCTAGAAATAAAAAACGTTTATATAATGTAAAGCCTAGAAGGGTAATAACACCTTTATAACTAGATATAACCTTAAGATTAAGGCTATATGTAATATATACTATAAGCTATACTTTAGCTATATAATCCTTTATAACGCTAAAAGTAAAACTACTAGAAGAGGCTAAACTAATAAGATTAAAAGTAAAGAAGTCTACTGTATTCTTTACTAGATTACTACATACTACTATGCTTTTACTAATATAGGTATTACTACTTCGCTTAGCTTATATAAGTAAGAAGCCTAAATACTTACTGTATCTTACTCTATTACCTAGGAAATAATTAAGGACATATTTAGCCTTAACGCTAGAGATAATATTCTAATACTAGAGGATATATAGGAAATTATAGCTAAAGATAAGGTTGAAATCCCCGTTTAGTTTTATTATACCTTACCTAGGGACTAAGTAATTCTCTTTTATTACAGGCATTTAATACACCTAAGGATTAGCTATTCCTAGGCTAATACAAAAGCTATAAATATAGCCTATAGAAAAGCTAATGTAAAAGCTATAGATATAGCCTATAGAAGAGCTAATACAAAAGCTAAAGATATAGCTTATAGAAAGCTATAATAATAGCTATTAAAGTAGATAGGTAGATAGTATACGCTACTAATGGTATAACTAATTAAATAGCTATACTTTTAGGAGCCTAGCTAGCTATACTTATAATACTTATATAGCTAGTCCTCCCTATTCTTAGGAAAAACATCTTCTATACAACTCTTATTCATACCTATAACTTTACCTTTAGTAAGTAATAACCCCTATACTCTATAAGTATATTAGTATCTAGATAGTCCTATTAGGGCTAACTTTATAGCTACTACTAGACTAGTTATTAAGTATACTACTAGATCTACTAATATTAATAATGTCTTTAGTTAACTACTTAAGGGGTGAAAAGGTATTAATAAAGGGTATAAGTTATAGTTACTACTATTATAAGAAAGGGTAAGGTAAAAAGCTTCTAGGGATACTCTAAGAGAGCTTATAAGCTTAAGGTTAAGGTTATAAATACCCTTAAGATCACACAGGCTCTTAAAGCTATAAGAGCTCTTAAGATAAGCTTTCACTATTACTGCTTATAGTAATAAGATAAAAAGACGTAGAGTAAAAGTAAAGGAAAGGGGTAAAAGGGGGGTAAGAGGGAAAAAAGTGAAAGTACTAGAAAGTAAGTTATAATAATAAAAAGGAAATAGTGTAAAGTTTTTATATTAGTTAAAAGAGGTGAGGTAAATTAAGTAAACTAAGTAAACTAAAATCTCGTTATTATTATAAGAAAAAGAAAAAAAAACAGTTATTTATTAATAAGAAAAATAAGAAAGGGATAGAGGAGGTAGGTTCTTTCTATTAGTTAAAGGAAAGTAAACTATAAGAAAGTAAGGTTATCTTAACTATTAGTAAAGTAGTTAAAAGGGAAGTTATAATAAGGGTATTACTAGTATATATTAGATTCATAGGGGGTAAAAACACTATAAACAACCTGTCTTAAGGGTATTTATATATATATTCTATAGCTTAAGGAAGGAAGGATCTATCTAAAGCTATTAATTAGGCTAGCTGCTTATATAGAAGCTAGGGAAGTAAGGGAGTAAATCCTAACGCTCTAATTAGTTAAATCTATCCCTTCAATTAGGGCCTACCTTCTAAACCAACAGCTACTTAGTAGGTTAGTTAATCTAATTAGTACCCTATTAATCTAATAGTCTAAAATGCTCTAGGGCTCTCTATATAGCCTAACTAATATTCTAATATTAGTAGTCTTTTATTATTACTCCTAATTAATTAAGTTAAAGTAAATAACTAACCTTACTATAATATAGTAAAAAACAATTAAATTAAAAGTTAATAATACTTTTATAGGGCTAGTTAATTAATCTAGATCTAGCTAAATAAAATCCCTATTAAATCCTTCCTTACGTTTATACTTAAGTAATCCTTCTTCCTATATACCCTATGCTTATTACGCTTATTGTTTCTATATAACCTATCCTTCTATTTAAACTATAATCTTATTACTTGTGATAAAGCCTTGAAGGGCTACGTTTAGTAATACTTTTATGAAGGCGTTAGTTAGGTTATTAGCTCTATTAATCTAGTGTACTTTATAGAGCTTGTGTCTCTTATATAACTACTATAGGGCTATAATATTAATTATAAGCCTCTTCTCCTTAGTAGTACTAAGCTTTATAAGGTACTTATGTAACGAATATAAGTTAGTATATATAATAGTAGGGATTAGAGGAAGGTTAAGTTAATTAGTAATTATATTAAGGGGTATACTAAGTGTATAGGCTATATCTACGCTAGTAACTATACTATAGACTTCTAAGGTAAGTATACTTTATATAATATATTTTAACTTTATGAATAAGAAGTAGATAATGTTACTGTAAATTATAAAAGTATCTCTATTAGTATTATTAACTAAGCTCTTATTAGCTAGTATAATTTTAAATCTAAGCTATAAAGTAAACTTAACATTATTAGTAAATAACCTATTAATAAAGATAAAGATCTTTATAGTAAGTAGGTTAAGGGGTAGGAAAGTAAGGCTATAATCTATATAGTTAATCTACTATTAAAAGCACTAATTAAGGTTCTTAATATTATTAACTAAGGGGTCTTAGTATTATATAGTAGACAAAAGGTTAAAGTATACTTTAGGCTAGTAGATTAACGTAATATATACTCTATAAGCTTACTACTCTTCCTGCGTAACGCAGTAGCGTGTGTCTAGCAGCGTCTATGCGCTTTTTAAGTAACAGACAGTCAGTTTAATTCTAACCGCAGGAATGCCTTTTGCAGTAGTCTAATTAGTTACTAGGTACCTACTATAAATAGAGCCCTAGGCCCTACATACATAATAGGGCCCTAATAACAGTGTAACAAAACAATATATTAAGTTAACGTATAGTGTAAATATTATATATTTAGTTAGATAAAGATAAGCTACTATACAGTATTAAGTATAAGGGGTTTTCTCCTAAGGAAGAATAGGTTTTCCCCTTATATATATAGATTAGATTAGTACTATATATCTAGTATAGTGTAGGGCCCTCTACCTTATTTATAGCAATATATAAAAATTAATTCTCTAATAAGCTTACTACTTAATGTATTACTTCTTTATATTAGTAGGAGTTATATTAATTAAGATAAGGGTAAGCTTAGTGCCTTACCCTTTCTAGTAAAGGGTAAGGATATTACTATCTATAATAGTAAGGGTACTACTATTAAAGGTAAGGGGAGCTAATAAGCTAAGGGTTTGCTTAGGTTTAGTAGTAAAGGAGGCTTTTTTAAGCTACTTATCTTTATACTATAAGAAGCCCTTATTAGAAAAGCTAAAGGTATTATTAGTCTATATACTAATAACGCTAAAGAAAGGGTTATTAATTAATAAAATTAGGAGGTAGGGATCAAAAGTAGAAACCTCTATCTAGAGACTCTTTTTATAGTAACTATAGTAGGTTACCTACTAGTAAGTCCCTAACTTAGTAATTCTATATAATAGCTTAATTACCTCTATAATTAATCTAAGTAAGTATTTATCCTTAATCTAGATAGGTAACTCTATGAGGATAACTCTATTTAAGAGGAATTAAGATTACATATAAGCTTAAGTAATATTATAGACCTATATTATTATCTTCTATAACTTAATTAATAAGGGTATAAGATAAAGGACTAATCGTTAGGTAGCTTGTTATATTATAGGTAATTACGTAAGGATAAAAGCCTTGTCTTAATTATTATATCCCTAGATTATAAGACAGGACTTCTTATATAAGGTAGTAGTCTTATCCTTAATCTTATTAACTAAACGTAACTAGAAAAGTTATCTTATATACTTTTTTAAGTTAAAGGGTATAATATGAAATATACTTTATTTAATAAGATTACTAACCTCTTTATCTTATAAGGCCTTAAAAGGTTTTCTAAGCACTATAATTACACCCTAAGTGTATAGCTTAGTAGATAATTTAAGATCTATAGCTTCCTTTACTATTATAAAGATATTATAGTTATCTAGCTTAGTAATAAATACGCCTAGGATAATAGGGTATTTATGTAGTCTTCTATAATGTCTTAGAGCTAGAGGTTTAAGCTAATTAAGCGCTAGAGGTAGTAAGCTATCTAGCTTATTAGGATTAATAGAGCTAGAGATAGGGCTATTAATAGTATCTTCTTTATCTACGCTAATAGTAGGTATATTATTATCCTAATCGTTATGTAGGTATAGTTTTATAATAGTTAATTAAAAAGTATAAGGTTTATATAGTAAATTAAGGGTATAGGTCTTACTGTTAATTACTATTAACTAAAAAGGTCCTTACTAACCCTTTTTCTTATAGTAAATATATACCTCTAAGTTAAGGGGGAGATTAAGGGTTAGTATAGTATTAGGGCTGTTATATGTAGTAAGAGTATTACATACTTAATATATAGCATAGAGATAGTAGATCTTATCTATTACTTTATAAATAGCTTTACTATATTATAAGATATCTAGGGAAAACGTAGAATCATTATTAATTTAGGGGTATACGCTAAAAATAAGGAGTATAAGAATAAGGTTGTTAGGGCTAGTAGTATTATTAATAGCCTTAATAGCTGCTTAGAGTTTAGACTCTATACTAATTAATAAGTCTTTAGTGTAAATAATCTTATAGGTATAACTTAGTAGTATGTAATATCGTTTAACCTTCCTAATACTATTATAAGCCTTAATTAAAGTTTCTTTTATAAGAATTAATATACCTTTAGTAGATTAATAGAATTTAGAGGAGTAGAAATTTATCCCTACGTTAGGTACAATCTAATTAGGAGGGCCTTAGTATACATTAATATAATAAAGGTAAAAAGCTTCTTATATATCATAGGTAGAAAGGTCTTTAAGGAATTAAGCTACGCTAAAAGAGGTAGTAGTATTAATAATATAAAAGATAGGCTTATTCCCTTTAATGTATATTACGTTAACTATTATCTTATAATTAAACTTATAATTATCTTAAAGGGTAAATCTAAACTATAAAGAGGCTAGTATATAAAGTTAATAGTAATAGTATACTTAAGTTAATTTATTAATTATCCTCCTTCTTACTAAGTAGCTTATTTAATAAAGGACTTTCTATAATTCATTAACTAAAGGGTAGCTAAACTAATAGTAAAGGCGTTAAAGCTCTCCTTTAGTTAGGAAGTTATTAGTAAGAAAGTACTCCTTCTAATAGTTAGGAAGTATCTAAAAGTAACCCTATCGCTAGATAATAAGTATAGTAGCTGTTATCTTACTATCTTTCTTAATAATAAGGAGGTTATAGCTAATATAAACGTATACACTAAGTTAGTCTATATCTATAAAGGAAAGAAGAAAAGGGGTATTAGAGGGTATTATATAAAATATAATATTCCTAATTAAGGTAGGGATAGTAATAATACCTAAAGATATAAGGGTATTACTACTCCTAAAGTATACTTTTACGTTAGACGCTAAAGTTAGCTTAATTAAAGGAAAGTTCTTCTAAAAAGCTAAGTATTATAGGTAACTAGTAGTAGAGAAGGTAGCTATACTAGTATCTAGGATAATACTGTAAAAAGTTAATTAACTATATTAGCTTTTAAAGCTAAAGGATATATTCAAGGGATTGTTATTATAGCTAACTTTAGTTAATCTATAGAAAGTTAATTAGTTAGTAAGGGTATTAGTAATATCCTTACTATTAGAGGTTAATTAAAAGAAGAATAAAAAGAAGATTTCACTTAAGCTATCTCCTTTATCTTTATTATTATTATTATTAAAGGTAAGGAAATAGCTTATAGAGGTCTTATTAGTTATACTAAAGTCCTCAATACTTTTATACTACGTAAGGAAATAAGTATAAGTAGGCTAGGATCTAGGTTTTCTACTACTAGCTATAAAGTTACTATAGGCTTTACGCTTTTTGTCTAGTATATACTTTATTAAATAGTACTTTTATACTTTATAGATATAATACTTCTTATTAGTAGGTAGGAGTCTCTTTAGCCTATATAAGGGCTACTTACTACTATACTAAGTAGTCTTACTATTACTATTAAACTTCTTATTAGTAAAGTATTAATTAAGCGTAAGTAGTATGTTAATTAATATAGGTATATTAGAGATAAATTAATAAGGGTTGTTTTTTACTGCCTCTAACGTACTTAGAGCTAATTAAAGGTTTCTAATAACACCTTTATAAGTAGGCGTTAAGCTATATAACGTAAGCTATAATTTAGGTATACTACAGCAGGTGTTTAGTAGCTTAGCTTAAAGGTTAGTTTTTAGGGTGTTAAGTAGGAGGTTAGCTAGTAGAATTACTTTCTAGAGGGTTATAAGCTTCTTAAGAAGGATCTTAAGAGCCTCTATCTTTGTCTTACTAGGGTTATTAATAAGTATTTAAGTAAACTTAGTATTTTCCTACTTAGTAAAGTAAGCTTACTAGACCTCTTTAGGCTTAAATCTCTACTTTATAAGGAAAGTAAGGGTTATAAAAGGAAGATCTTATTTAGTAAGGTACTTATAGTAGTAATTAAGGGCTTTATCTTAAAGTATTATTAAAAAAGCCTCTAAGAGATCTTTCTATTAGTTACCTACCTTATAGTACTTTTTAAGAAAAATAAATTACTTAGCTTTAAAGATATTATACTTCTCTCTACTATACTTAATTAAATAAGAGTATAACTTAGTAAGGTTAATTAATTACTTTATTAATAATAAAGTAGAGGTAGCTACCTATAGTAAAGTATATCTTATTAGTAGATTAAAATAAGTATATTAATAAGGTATTAATTAAGTAGGGGTAAGTTTAATTAGAGGGGTAGAGATAAGTTAATTAGAGATATCTAAGATAATAATAAGCTTATAAGCTAAAGCTTTAAGAAGGGAAAGCTAATAAAGTAAAAGCTTATTAGGCTAGAGATCTTCTTACTTAATATTAAATCCTAGAAACTCTTTTATAAAAGTCTTATTATTAGTAACTTAATATTAGAAACTATTAAAGTCTTTAATAATACTATTAATCTCTTATTCTATTTAATAGTAGTATCTCTTAAGGTTAGTAGCTTCTACTAAAGCTCTTACTTTAACTAATTAATAGTACTTAATATAGATACTGTTATACTAGAGAAAGTCCCTAAATATCCTAAGGAGATTACTATAAGCTATTTTAAAAGTCTTTTAGGTCTAGTTAGTAAGGTTAAAGTTATAATTATTCTATAAATTATAGCTATATTTACTACTTTACGTATATAACTCTATATATAGCTTAAAATATAATCCTATGTTTTTAGGTATACTAAGCTCTAATACCTTAAAAGTTACCCTCTTACCTTAAGTATTAGGATTAATAAATTCTAAGATCTTATTAGGTATAGGTATAGGGTAATAGTAGGGTAACTCTAGCTAATTAGTAGGGGGTATAGTACTGCTTAGAGGGGTAGAAGTTAAAGCTATTATAATTAGGGTAAAGACTTATATACTATAGATATAAGTATTTCTCCTTTTCTATAGATTAAAGGTATATCTACCTAGAGGTTAATTTACTACCTTAACTAATATAAAAATAATAGATTAAAGTCCTCTTAATAACCTTAGGTCCTTCCTAAAAAGAGTACTTCTTAAAGAGGGTATATAGTTAGTATAAAGATACTAAGATCTTCCTAAAAAAGGTATAGTAATAAGCGTTAAATTACCTACTTAATATAGCTAGTATTAATATACTAAGTAAACTACTTACATAGCTAGTATTAATATACTAAGTAAACTATTAGTTTAGGTAAACTAAACTGTTTGTTTAGGGTAAACTATTTAGTTAGTTTAGTAGTAAAGGAAAAAGGAAGAAAAGAGGGAAGAAGAGGGGAGAGATAAAGGGTATATATACCCTTTAGGGGATTAAGTAGTAGGATAAGTTAAAGTTAAAGGTAAAGTTATTATAAGTGTAAAGGGTGTAGCTATTGTTAGTTAATAATAGGGGTGCCTTAATTAAATGTATCTATACTAAAGAGGGGAGATAGAAGAATCTGTACTCTAGCTGCTCTCTAGGGGATAACTAGCAGCCTACTAGGTGGGCTGTGGTTAGCAAAAGGTTATTCTATACGTAGGCTCTGCCTATACTTATTATCTATAGTAAAGCCTATAACAGTATCCCCCCCCTTAGGCCCTAGCGCCCCCCTGGTAGCCTGCCTATAGTCTTCCTAAGCCTATATATCCTTAACCTAACTTAAGGGTTCCTAAGTAGGCTTACTATATCTAACCTATTTAACTAGTGCCTATAGCGCTCTATTTCTACTATACTCCCTTATAGCTAAGATCTTTTTAATAGCCTATTTAGGCTTACCCTTAATGTAGGTAATAGGTAGTAGGTAGAAGTTATCTACCTATTATCCTAGTAGAGGGTTACTAAGTACCCTCTAGAGGAGATCTACGTTAAACACTTTATATACCCCCCTTAGTATATCTAGCTCTACTACATTAGATAAAATAACCTTTATAACTCTATACTTATAATATAGCTAGTTAAGTTTTCTTAAGGGCTTTAGTATAGTTATATTTACTAGCAATAGCTAGACTATATCCCCCTCCTAGTACTGTTTAGTAGGACTCTAGTAATAGTTAGCTAACTCTTCTTAGTTATACTTTACTACTATTATAGCAGCTTAGACTATTTAGATAGTATCCTTCTAATACTATACTAGCTTAGTAGTAGTAACCTCCTAGCTATCTTTTAGTTCTACGTTAACAGTTAGGAATAGGTCTATATAGAATCTATAGTCTAGGAAGAAAGGACTAAACCTAGTTATAGTTACTATCCTATTATTAAGCACTAGCTAAGCAGCTAGTAGGTAAGTATCCTAGTTATCCTATATAAAGTAAATAACTGTTTAAAGGATAGCCTAGATTTCCTAATTAAACTATTTAGTGCTACTATCTATCTAAGGGTAAAAGGAGGTACTAAGGAGCTACTAGGTACTAGTAAGCTTATAGAAGTAATACTAGAAGTAGCTAGTCTAGTTACTACCTCTATTACTAACAATAGTCTTTAGTATACTATATATAGTATAGAAGATCCTTATAAAGTATTTAGCGTAAGCCTCTACCTCTATTATCTCTATATCCTCTAGTATAATACTTTTACCTAGCTAGTTAATAATAACCTATAAGTAGTAAGCACCCTTTATCTTTATTAGTAGGAGGTAGGTAATAAAGTCTATTAAGATCTCTAACTACTTATAGTTAGGTATTAGTAGGGGCTAGAGTAAGCCCTTCTTAGCCTACTGCTAGATATAGCTACACCTATATACATTATAGTTACTAATAAATCTCTAAACTAGCTTACTAAGGTATAGCTAGTAATATTTCCTTATAATAAGTTCTAGGGTTCTGTTACACCCTAGGTAGCTAGCAGCTAGTGCGTTATAAGACATTTATGTAATCCTTATACATAAGGTATTAAGTAGGTTATTAAGGCTACAGCCTCTAGGCACTTAGATCTTATCTTAGAATAATAGCCTACCTTATTAATTAATTTAGTACTCTATAATCTAGGCCTTTAATTATAGCTCTAAGGGGAAGGATCTAGCCTACTAGAGTACTGCTATATAGGCCTTATAGTACTCCTTATTATAAATAATAGTATCCTTCTAGAGCTCTTATAGCTTATTATTATAGTTAAAGACTATTATATCTAGGATATTATAAGCAGTAGTATGTTAGGTAGTTACTAGTTAGGCTGAATTAGGGATAACTTAGATTACCTAGCCCTATTCTCTCTTATTATCCTATCCTTTTAGTATATCTTACTCTCTTTAGGATAGGGCGTTAGGGACTACTATAAGCTTCCTAGGCCTATATTCTAGGTAGAAGTTATACTAAGTAAGCTCCTCTACCTACTAGCTCTACTGCTCTATAAGTTACTACTTCTTTATAAAGTACTAGAGACTTTAGTAGTTAGTTAATACTTAGAACCTAGTAGTACTCTAAAGCTCTACCCTCTAGGCTTAGAGGTATATTAATACTACTAGTAACTCCTTATTATAGATAGGGTAGTTATATTATACTAGTATAAGTTTCTAAGAGTAGTATACTACTATATAGGTATTTCTATCTTTATCTTCCTAAGATATTACCCCCCCTAAGGTATAGCTAGAGTAATCTACTTCTATACTAGTAGGAGTATTAAGGTTAAACTATTAGAGTACTAGTTCCTAGGTAAAAAGGTCTTTTAATTTCTAGAAGGCTGCCTCCTCTATATTACCCTACTAAAAAGGTATACCCTTCTTTATTAGAGTAGTAAGGGGTTTAACTATTATAGTATAATTTAGTATAAAGATATAATAGTAATTTAAGAAACTAAGGAAACTCTATACTACCTTTAAGCTAGTAGACGCTAGCTACTCTACAATAGCCTTAATCTTATTAGGGTTATAAGAGAGGTCCTCTCTAGTATTTATAATAAACCTAATATACTTAACTAATACAATAGAGAATTTATACTTATTAAGGTTAAAGTTAAGACCTACTGCCTTAAGGGTGTATAGTACCTAGCAAACCTTTTCTATATAGTCCTTCTTAGAGCTACTAGTATACACTAGGATATTATTAAGATATACTATTATAAAGTTATTAAGGTACTTCTATAAGATAGTATTAATATAGTACTAGAAGGTTACTAGAGCCCCTATAAGTCTAAAGGGGTAGACTAACTATTTAAATAGGCTATACTATATACAGAAGGCTATCTTATGCTTATATCCCTCTATAATCTAGATCTTATAGAATACAGTAATAATATCTAACTTTATATACTATTTTATAGTAGTAACCCTCTAGAGGGTCTCTAAGATTAGTAGTAGTATATATTAATTACATTATATAAGTATATTAAGGGTATAATAGTCTATATAGAATTAAATCCTACTACCTAGCTTCTTAATAAAGAGCACTAGGGCACTAGTAGTAGAGCTACTAGCCTAAATAAAGCCCTTATCTAATAAGTCCTCTAGGGTTTTCTTTAAAACTAATAGTTCCTTATGCAATATATTATATAGGGGTCCCTAGGGGAGCAGTAGATCCTTACTATCTAGTCCCTTCTCTAGGTATATCTTATAATTAACCTTAAGCTAGTATAGTAGTACTAGGTAGGCTTTTATACGGTTAAATAGTTAGTAGAATTTATCTAATAACTCTACTAAGACTTTTATTATAATGTCTATAGCTTCCTTAGGCTTTAAAGCCTTTTTAATATCCTTTAGGCTAATAGCTATAACCTAAGCTATAGCTCCTCTACTAAGTAACTAGTCTTAGTTTACCTATTAGTATATAGCTCTAAAAGATAGGGCTAAGAGGAACTAAGCTAACTAGATCTCTTAGATCTATAATAGTTCTTCTTATATTATAAGGTATACCCTTACTTAACCCTTCCTATAGTGTACTAGCTAGTTCTATACATTATATATAATATAGTTAGCCTATATCTATAGTTTCCTAAGGAATATATCCTTATATAGTCCTTTAATAATATAGGTATATATCCTTTATATATAACTACTAATCTCTATATTTAGTATAGCTACCCCCCTAGCGTTAACTACATTAGTGTAATTAGTAAAGGCACTAAGTATATATCTAGTCTAATCTATAAGCAGTAGGTAGAGGGAGTAGGTAAAGGTATAATTTACTATAGTATAGGCATTATACCTAGAGTCTAGTAAGGCCTCTGTAATATATCCTTTATTAACTTATACTATAATTAAAGCTAATAAGCCCTCTATATATCCCTCTTCCTTAAACTCCTTTTACTTCTCTTATTCCTCCCTAGTAGGCTTAGGTACCTAACTTTATACTTAAGCTAGTCTTTTTCTAAGTCTATATCCTTAGTTAAGTAGTAGACCTTATTGTTAGAGTAGGTAGGTACTAGCTATTAGGTTAGTACTACAGCCTTAGAGACTTAGAGTATCTTATTCTTAGTATATTATAGGTAGTTCTGTTATAGGTACCCCTTTTTATAGTAGTAGTAATAATAGTATATTTCCTCCTTACCTAAGGAGATATTATCCTTAGGGGCCTTAACCTTATAAGTCTTAATAGTACCTATTATTTAGATATCCCTATTATAGTTAACCTAGGTAGTTACTAGGTACTTTAGTCTATAGGAGTTTATATAGTCTAGTTTCTTAGATATAGTCTAGACTTTATTAAGCTAGCTGCAGTAGTTTACTAGTAGGTTAACTACTGCTAGGCTTCTCTATAATCTTAGCTTTAGAGCTCCTTTAAAGAAGGTAATCTTAGCGTTATTAGCCTAGCTTACTCTATTAGCTTTAGTAAGGGCTTTCTCCTACTTTAGTAAGAAGTTAGAGAGTAACTAATTTTCTCTCTAATAGAGAGTATATAGTAAGGCAGTAGCATAGGACTAGGTATTTAGGTCCTTATATATCTAGTTAAGGTATATAATAAAGTTATCTAGGTTATAGATACCTATATTCCCTCCTATAGCATAGAAGGTAGTAACTACCTACTAGGGACTAGTTTCTAGGTAAGAGTTAATTAGGTACTAGATCTCTATATTTAACTAGTAGAACTACCTATCTATAGTAATCTTATCTTATATCTATTAAGCCTAGCTAGCATACTTACTTCTCTTACCTATAAACTTTAGGGGACTAGGCAGTAGCTTCTATTAGTAGATAGGGTTGTTAGGGACTGCTAGGAGGTTATTAGCAGTATAGCTTAAGGTTATATTCCTAGTTATAGGTATTAGTTTAGCTTATCTTAATAGCTTATTTATAAGCTTAATAACTCTCTACTAGAGGGGGCCTACTGTAGTATTTATTACTACAGCAATCTAGGCCTCTAGCGTCTCTTAGGGGGTTAAAGTATCTATAGTGTAGGTATATAGTAAATTAGTAGGGCACTAGAGGGGTGCTAGTAGTTTAGTTAAGTATAGATATATAAAGGGTATAGCTATTATTAGTTAATAATAGGGGTGCCTTAATTAAATGTATCTATACTAAAGAGGGGAGATAGAAGAATCTATACTCTAGCTACTCTCTAGGGGATAACTAGCAGCCTACTAGGTAGGCTGTAGTCAGCGAAAGGTTATTCTATACGTAGGCTCTACCTATACTCATCATCTATAGCAAAGCCTATAACAATAAGCTTATAAAATAAGGCTTTATATAGCTTAACATATAAGGGGGCTAAAGTTATACTATAAGATAAAAAAGCTTAAATAAGCTAATTAGTTAGCTATATTAAGGGAGGGAGTAAGAAAGTAAAAAAGGGAAATAAAAGTAGGTAGGTAAGAGAGAAAAGAGTAATAAAGAAGGTAAAAGTAAAGGTATTTAAAAGGGTTAATTAAGGCATAACTACTATAATTAAGAGGTTATTAACTTTACTTTATAGCTTATAAGAGGTCTTATGTAAAGGTCTTTATAGTTATTACATATAGTAGACATACTTAAGATATTTCCTCTAGTTAGGTTAAGTAGTAAAAGACGTAGTTAGAGGGTATACCTAAGATTAAGGTTATTATAAGATCTAGTAAGTATACACTAACTTAATCTAGTAATAACTTTATTAGTATAGAATTATTTATCTTAAGCTTATAAATAAGGGGAAATTAATAATCTACTTTATCTATAATAACCTTACTAATCTATAGTTAAGTAAGTAAGTAGTAACTTATAAGGTTAACTAATAATTAGTATTAGATTTATAGGGGGTAAAGATACTATAAATAACCTATCTTAAGGGTATTTATATATATATTCTATAGCTTAAGGAAGGAAGAATCTATCTAAAGCTATTAATTAGGCTAGCTACTTATATAGAAGCTAGGGAAGTAAGGGAGTAAATCTTAACGCTCTAATTAGTTAGATCTATCCTTTTAACTAGGGCCTACCTTCTGAAGCGATAGCTGCTTAGCGGGTTAATTGATCTAATTAGCGCCCTGTTAATCTAACAGTCTAAAATGCCCTAGGGCCCTCTGTGTAGCCTGATCAATATTCTAATAGTATAAGATTATCTTGTTTATAGGGTAGTAACTAATACCTTATACCTATAAGGTTAATAGGGTAGTAACTCTATAAGAAGCCTTATACCTATAGAGTCTTAATCTTAAGGGTATTAATAATAGTGTAATAGATACGTTAACTTCTTAGGGAGGTAAAACTCTTACTAAATTATTATTAGTTAGTATTTTACTAAGGAAGCGAAACTCTTACTATAAAGTCTCTTCTATTAAGTTGATTTCTTTTATCCTTATAAATCTATAATAACTGTAATAGCTATCACTAATTAGTATTAGAATTAATTCATAGGTTTAGAAAGAATAGTTAATAGTAAAGGTATTTATAGGTGTAATTTTATGTGGATAAACGATTCTTCTAGTAGTTAACTAAGCTATAAAGAGGAAGGAAATAATAAGTAAGGGTAGCGCAGTAGGTGTAGGCTAAATAGGCTGCTAAAGTAGGTTAGCTAGCTTAGGCTACTGTCAACCCCGAAATCCACTATTATCTCTAATAGATCTAGCTAACAAACTAACACTAGTAATTATAAAACAAAATTTCTTATAAAAGACTTTATTAGCCTTACTTTTAATCTTATTAATAAATTAAGACTTATAGATCTACTAGTTACTATAGATCTTTTCGTTATATTTAAGGAACTTAAAGATATAGCTATCTAATAGGCTTTAAAACTCCTTACTATATAACGTATAAAAAAGAAAACTAATTATAGTAATAACACTATCTACATATAGCTTAAGTACTAGCTTAAGGTCTACTATTTCTTATAAAGTAATGTAAATTAAGAAATTAATTGTAAAATCGATTTTAATAGTAAATTAATTATTAGAAAAATATATAGTAGGGTTCTTATACAAGCGCTTAGGGTAGCGTTTTAGCGTAAGCTTAGGTTATATAAGCTTATATAGAGTAAAGTCTTTAATAAGTAGATCTAGTACCTTAGTAGTAATATCTAGGTCTAAGTTATTAAAAAGGTCTTTATTAAAGTTATTAAGTGTATCTCTATTAGTTAAGTTATATAAAAACAGCTTAATAGAGGTTAAGTAGAAAGTATAAAAGTAACTATTAACTTTAAAAGTAATATTATTACTATTAATTATAAGAAGTTAAAAAGAGCCTTACTAACGTTTATACTTATACTAGATATATACTTTAGAGCCTAACTTAAGCTTTTATAGTAGTAGGATATCTAGGCTGTTATAGTTAGAAAGAGCTTTATTAATATACTTTTTTATATAAATATAGTATACTTCTTCTATTACTTTATTAACAGTAGCTATATACTATGAAATCTTAGGTAAAAGGGGGGATTCATTAGTTATATATAGGTAAGCGTTAAAGATAAGTAGCGTAAGTACTATACTATTAAGGCTAATAGTATTATTAATAGCTTTTACTATACTTTAAAAGGTGATTTCGTAAGACGTATTTAAAGCCTTAGTATGAATAATAGTGTAAGCTTAGTATAGTACTATATAGTATCTCTTAACCTTACTAATACTATAATAAACCTTAATAAGGATAATATAAACTTAGATACCTATTATATAAGTAGATTACTTAAATTCTTTAGCTCTAAAGTTATTCCTAACGTTAGTAATAATCTAATTAGGTAACTTAAAGTAGGTATTAATCTAATAAGCCTAGAGAGTATCCTATATTACCTTAGTACTATTATTATAGAAAAATCGCGCTACATTAAAGGAAGATATAACGTTAATAATATAGAGGGTAGCCTTACTATTAAGCTAGAAAACAATAGTAATAACTTCAAAGTTATGCTAGTAGTTATCTTAAATAGTGAATTTAAATTATGTAGAGGCTTAAGAGTTAAGTTAATAGTACTTATAATACTTAGTTAACTCCTAAATTATAGTGAATTTAATATTATAACTTAACTTTAAAAAGAGGTAATATAACTATTTAACTAAAGGGTAGCTAAATTAATAGTATAACTACTATAACTTAAGGTTAGTTAGGTAACTACTATTAATACTCTATATAGGAGGTCCTAAAAGTATCTAAGTATAACCCTATTTCTAGACTATAGGAATTATAATCCTACTATCTCTTTAATAAAGAATATTTCTAGTATTATTAAAGAGAATACTTTATATATCTATATCTATAAAGTAGTGGAAAAAAGGGGTTATAGTAAGTAAGATAAGAAAAGAGATCTCACTAAAAGTAGTAAGTACTAATATTATACTAATAGGTTAAATAGGATTACTATTACTAAATTAGATAGTCTTCTTAGAGGGGACTAGAGAGACTATAACACTAAGTAATAATCGTTAGAAAGCTTTAGCTTAGCTTTAGCTAGCTAATAAGATTATAGCTACTCTAATATCTAGTATAAGACCCTAAAAGACTTTATCTAAGTATCTCTTAAGTATAAAAGAAGTAAGAAGTATCTTAGTAATCTTATAGGGGTCCTCTTTAGTTAATTAATAGAAAGTAGTAGCGTTAGTTAATTATATATAGATATTATACTTATTAAACTTTAATTAACTAAAGTACTATATTAAAGTAGTAAAGTACTATAATATTAAGAAAACCTTAATAATATTAAGCTTGTTATTATCTTCTTAGAAGCTTACCTTAGGTTAGAAATACTAAGTAAGGTTATTATTATTATTATTATTATTAGGTAAAAGAGGTCTTTTATATTAAATAAGAAAAGTATTATAAGCCTTACTTAATTAGTTAGAGTTATTCTTACTAACCTTAAATTTCTTATATACTTTCTTCTATTTATTATATAAGTACTTAACTAATTAGTAGTTAGGTTTATTATAGATCTAATAAAAGCTTTTGGTCTTATACTTACCTCTAAATTATTAAGCTTTACTCTAGCTATTATAGGTTTAATTAATAATATAAGCGTTAATCTTGTTATTATTACTATAATTATAGGTATAGGAGGGTTATGTAAAGTACTACTTAAAGAGGTAATCTAATATACCTTATTACCTTTTCGTTTAAGAATACCTAAAAGGTTCTAGAGCTAATTATATATACTACTAAAGGTCTCTAGTAAGTTAATAATTACCTATATAGTCTTAGTAATAGTTTTATACATATTAATAAAGTAATTATAGAGATCTCTATTAGTATAGCTTAAGTAGACGATCTCCTAGAGCACTTATATTTTATTAGCTAGGATTATTATAGCTTTACCCTTACTTTTATTAAGGTTATTATTGATAACTTTCTTAAGGGAAATAGTACACTACTCTATATAGTATACTTAATAGCATTAATAAGTCTTAAAATAGCGTTTAAAGTACTTATAAATATAGTTAATAAAAGGTAACTCCTTATTCTAGTAGAGTTCTTACTTATAGTATAACTTAGTATTACTATAGAGAATATATAAGAATATAACCTTAGCTTAGTTACATAAGATATTTACACTAATATATACCTTATAGAAGCTTATAAAGTAGTAATTAAGGATAATATACTTATTACTAGTATACTTATCTTTATTAGAAAAGAGCTTTATAAAATTAGTTAACTAGTGTAATTATAGTACTTACGTTCCTTCTATAGAAATATAGGTAAGGGGGAGTACTATAGTTAAAGTAGATATACTATACTTACTTAAAGTAGATACTAAGCTATTAACTAAGTTATTACTATTATATAATAAGTAAATAAATAAGTAACTACTAATAGATAAAGGAAGTAGTAGAGAAACTAACCTATAAGTAATATCCTTAATAAAGCATAAGTAAGTATTAGTTATCCTTCTAAACTTATAATATTTAGGTAAGAAGTTTTAGACTTTAGCTATTATCTAGGGGTACTACTTAAGCTACTATAGGATACTTTATACTTATTAATCTATTTAAATACTATTATAGAAGAACTATATACTATAGTAAAATAAGTAATTATATAGGATCTTAATAGTAGTTTTATTAATAGTCTTAATCTACTCTTTTATCTAACTATTAAAAAAGATCCTTATATAGTAAAAAAAGGTCTAGCTATAGTACTTTTTATAGTTAAAAATAATAATAAAATAGTTAATACTAGAGGCTAGATTATACTAATCTCCTTTAGTAGGGGTAATCTTATACTAATCTCCTTAAGTTTCTAGGTTAATAAGATTATTTATGTTAATTAGGATAGGTAGAGGAAGAAGTAATATTAATTATCTTAAGCTTATACTATTAGGGGTAGGGGCTAGAGTTAAGCTAGCTAGCTAAATAGAAGGTAAAAATATTATTATTTAAGTAAAGACTTGTTCCTGCATGACGCAGTAGCGTGCGTCTAGTAGCGTCTGTGCGCTTTTTAAGCGACAGACAGTCAGTTTAATTCTAACTGTAGGAACGCCTTTTGCAGTAGTCTAATTAGTCACTAGGTACCTACTGTAAATAGAGCCCTAGGCCCTACATGTATAATAGGGCCCTAATAACAGTGTAATAAAAATAACGTATTAAGTTAACGTATAGTATGAATATTATATATTTAGTTAGATAAAGACAAGCTACTATATAGTGTTAAATATAAGGGGTTTTCTCTAAAGGAAGAATAGATTTTCCCCTTATATATATAGATTAGATTAGTACTGTGTATCTAGTATAGTGTAGGGCCCTCTACCTTATATATAGCGATATATAAAAATTAATTCTCTATAAGTAAAGACTTATATACTTTAGTATAAGCGTTTCCTATTTCTCTATAGATTAAAAGTATATGTAGACTATAGTTAATTTCTTACTTTAACTAACTAAAAAATAATAGATTAAAAGTCCTCTTATAGCTTAATCCCTAGGATCCTTCCTAAAAAGGGTATAATATACTCTCTTAGAGTCTTCCTAAAAAGGGTATAGGAACGGTATTATATTACTTAGGGGATAAGTATTAAATTACTTACTTAATCCCTTAGATCCTTCCTATATAAGGTAATTAGAAGGAAAGTAGACATTGAATAGTCTACTTAAATAGGAAATCTAGCTAGTATTATAATACCTTAAACAGTATACTTAAATAGTACTATTACTTATAGTTAAAGGAAGAAAAAAAGAAGGATTAAAATTAATAGAGGATACCTTAGGTATATATACTCTAGGGGATTAGTTAGTAATCCAGGTAATAAGATATAAGAAAAAGAGGGGAAGAAAAAAGTAAAGTTATTACAGTTAAAAATATATCTTTTTATATATAAGTAAGTAAGGTTTATCCTAAAGGTCCTAAGACTTTATTGAGGGGGTATTTTACTCTTCTAATAAAGGTATAGTAGTAGTAACTATATTATATTATATAATATAGTTAGTATTATTTTATTAGTAGTTATATAAATACTATATACTAAATACTTTAAAAGTAGTATAAAGTTAATCTTTATCTAGTTCTTATAGAAGTAATAACTTAAATCTCTATTATATAATATCTATAATAATAGTTATCTTACTTCTTAATACTTAGTTCTTATAGAGGTAGTAGTAGATAGAAAGTAGGGAATTAGTATAAGGGGTTCCTCTACTATCTACTTAGTTCTTATAGAAGTAATAATAAGTAGTTTTAAAACTCTTAGTTATATAGCATAAAGTATAGCTAAGCTTTATCTTATTACTCTTACTAATCTATAATTATATAAAGTATAATTATATAATTAACTAAGTAATTACTAATTAGTATTAAGTAGACTTATATATATATATATAAGTATAAGAAAGTAAAAGTATAAATTAAAAATAGATATCTATATATAACTAATCTAACTAAGTAAGAATAGTTAGGCTTTATATAAAGTAGTTATACTACTTATATAATACTTAATTAGTTATAGTATCTAACTATCTAATCCTAGATACACTAGATAAACGTATAATTCTAATCTTAGCGTTCCTATCTATAAGAATGCAATTTACAAGGACTTTAGCGAAGTCTATAGGTTACTGTACGATCCCTTAGAATTAATATTCTAATACTTATAATAGTATATTCTTTTATATATATATCTTATACTCCTTTAAGTTATTATTATATTTAGCTTTATACTCTTTATAGAGGAAGAGGTTACTCTAAGAGAGCTTATAAAAGCTTTTAGTATATTAGTCTTTAGAAACTATTTATAAAAGTAAGTTACTTTAGTTTATAATAAGTAGAGGAAAAGTAGTAAGTTATACTCCTTAAGTATTTACCCCCTAAGTACTTTAGGTATTTAGTAAAGCTAATCTAGAGTATATAACTTAGTACTTTAGATAGTTATAAAGCTTAAGGTATATAAGGTACTTAATAAAGCTCTTAATAGTCTTATAAAGAGTATAAGAGTTACTTTTGAATAAGTTAATTATTTTCTAGAGGTTATATATCTAAAATTTAGTTTTTAGCTATTTAAACTAAATTGTTTAATTATAGGAGGTTTTTAAAGTAATTTTTATATTATTAGATATCCTACTTAAATTAAGCTTATAAGAAATACTTTACTAAGCTTATTGTAGTTAATTTCTAAATCTATAAGACACTTAATAATTAAAAGTAATAGAGGTTAAGGTTATATATTAATTATGTATATATTAAGTATTATATATATAACTATTATAATATAACTAGGCTGCTTAGTAAGCTTTTTAAACCCCTATTCTTAAATACTTAAGGCTACTAGAAAAGATTATTACTTAAGGTCTAAACTTATAATAATTACTTCTATATTTACTTAAGTAGTTAGGTTATACTAGACTGAATATAACTGACCTCTAGGCACCTCTGCGGCGCCCTTCAGGCGCAGTGCCCTCTGTGCGCATACCTCATTTTCAATAGTATCTATTAGTTAGCCTGTTTGCTTTGAAAATAGTAGTGGGTGGTGCGGTGGTCGTTGGTCGCATGGTCTGTTTGTTTTACAGCACCATCCATCCAACCGCAGGTCTCGACTGCGCGCGACGCACCACGCCGCACCGCTGCCGTTACTACTGATACCGGACACCACGAGAAGGTCTGTTACATCGTTCTCCTGCTCGTCTAAGCAGCATCCAGTGTGCTCACCGGAGGTCCTGAACACTGTCGATGATGATTATAATTTTATTGCGCCCCCTTACGGGTTACGGTCGTACTTATGCATAGACCCTCCATTCTATCTCGGGGGAAAGTCGCGTATAGATGCAAATGACTGGAAACCTTGCATGGAAGCAGTGCAGGCGACGACCTAATACGCACTGACAACACGACGGCTTGAATAGAGCCTAGGCCAGCCGCCACCATCGACAACCCTACACCACCTACTGACCATCTAACTCGTGCCCGACAGCAGGTTCGCGCCAGCGGCTGAAGATAGGAAGCTGGGCACCTGGAGAAGATACCTTCACAGACGACTTGCTACTAACCCCACGAGATCACAGCATAAGAGCAAAGACTGAAGGGAGGATAATTCAACAAGGAGCGTAGGTAAGGGCTAAAAGAGATATGTATGAAGCGGATGTAGAAGGTTGCCTGTCTGCTGTCCTGTCTTCTGTTGTATTTCCCTTCGCTGCTGGTCCCTCTGCCAGTTCTCCGTTGGCCAGTATTCGCGGACTTGAAAAGCCACGTGCCGTGTCCGACTTGGACTTGGCGCAGGAGCCGAATTGCCGTCTTGATCCCATGCTCAGACAAACCACGTGGACCATCCGACGACGAGTGTCAGAACCGTGAGGTTTGCCTTTGTAATTATATTTCCTACGGTCCTGAGGTCCAGCCCTCGTGAGAACAGATAAGACCAATCTGTCACAGTCTGAGAAATCAACCAAGTGCAACGGCATTTTGATTCATACTTGTGCTACGGGGGCCATGATCTGCTCCAAAGCCTACAGTCCCAACGGGCGGGAAAATGCCCATCGAGTCGCTTGTCAGAGACCCCAGGCGGGGGCACCCGCACAAAAGCGATGGACCGTTTGATTAAAGGGGGCTACAGTCGGCAGAGTATCGAGCTGACCCCTTGCGATTCTTCCGGTATCCCGTTCTAGGCCGTCTTACCCTGGAACACGGGCGTTCGGGTCTTCGCGGCGTTCGGGTCTTAGCAAAAGAGCTAGGCCCCTTGTTCGTGAGCCAGCGGTTGATGATTTTGGAGAGTTGTGAAATTCAGCGGTTGGTGTTGCAGGGGCAACCTCTCCGTTGGTTTTCCAACCACGCCGTCTAGCCTATCCATTACGGCCTTGTCTCTTAAACCAACAGCCATGACCCAGGAACGCGGAGATTAATGCCATCGTTTGCCGGCTACAGCTGTAACAAACCAGGCTCGAATGCTGTGGCTCTTAGCAGTCAGCATGACTGGACAAGACGGTCAGTTATCTGACTCGACTGGATTTCTTACTTTTTGTGACATTGAGAAGATTGCAAAGTTGGCTTTGATATGTGATGCAGACAGTAGACGTCAATACCAAAGGTTGGAAAACGCCTGGAAATACAGACACTGACAATACCCACCCCTTTCCCGGCAGATCAGATCAGCCACAGCAGCTGAAACCTTCCCAGGGAATACTTCATCGTACGTAGTAGGTCGAATGGCCGATCATGCGCCGGGGGGGCCGGAACGGAGCCGCGAACGCCGCTGATAACATAATCACAAGGGGCCCTGGATGATCCTGGCGAAGCTCCCAGCACTTCCGCGCTCGCGAAGAAGAAGAAGAAAAACGGGGTTCTCCATCGTGCCCATGGAAAACGAAACCAAAGGCGGCAACATGCACATACCAATAGTCTGGAGAGCAGGCCATTGTTTGGATGAACCATCCGTATGGCACGCGCTTAACAGACCTAGCATTAGCATCCGTCGGCGATGGATGGCATGAACGACTTCCTCCAAGCCCAAAGAATGAATCCGTCGCCGGCATGACTATTAAGACCTGGCTGTTTGAATTAATGATCCATAGCTCTATGAAGAAAAATGCATTTCCTCTTGTACGGGACGATCTTATTGAACGCCGATTTGACTAGCGTAGGACCTATTGGATCCAGCAGTCAGGACGATCTTATAATAACCAGTGAAAATATTCGACCTTCTATTCTAAGCCCGACGACAGCTTTGCATGACTGATATGATGGTTGGGTGGGCCAGCTCGTCAATGTGAGTTGAGCTAAAGGAATCCCTGTTGATAACAGCACTAGGGATCTTTTTTTCTTCCTTTTTTTTTTACAGTGGCCTGATGGACCTTGCATTCTACAAACACGGGCAGGGAGCAAACTTGTCACAATCCCACAGTGGCTGGCATGGGCTTTGTCCCGATAGGCTTAAGCTTCGTGTTTGAGTATATGCAACTGAACGGAGCTCAGCTCCCGTGTCGTCCAAGAGGAGGAGATCGATGTCGGCTATTCCTGCTCCCAAGAGGGATAAGCCCGAGAACGAGGAGGAGGAGGAGGAGGAGTCCGATCCCGACCACATCTCGTTGGGTCGTTGGACGAGTCCGCGTGCGCGCTAAGCATCAGGATCGCTTCCATGGTCAACCAATGAGCAATGCTCAGATGATGCATCGACGGGCATCTTGCGGCTCTGCCGGGTTGAATTTCACTATGGACAAAACGGGGTGGCTCCACGAGGAATCGAGGATTGTGCCCCCTCCCGCCCCCCCTTTCGGCCGGATACCGCTGCAGCCAGGCAGGATGGCGTGAAACTCGATCGGAAATTAAACAGGGGAGCTTGGTTACGTTGAATATCTCCTTTTGGAAGAGCGTGACGATAACACCAGGGAAACACATGGGGCGTAGCAAACATGGGGGGAGATGTTCTGCTTGGTTGTGGAAGACGCCAGACGGGATGGCTGATCCTGTGGGAACAATAATTAATAACTAATTAGAGGTACTTAAGCATCGGCGACCTCGAGTTTGTCCAGACTTCACTCCCCTCTCTCTCTCTCTCATCCAACGTTCTGTTCATCGTCACGTTCCCTCTTTTTTCTTTCTTTTTACCCTTTTACTCCTTTTCTCTTTCAACCCTTTTCCATTCGTTTACACCGACACAGAATGTCCTACTTTCTCATCGCTTCCGGCCTGCTTGGCCTCGCGGGCGTGGCCCAGGCCTACACCCAGGTCAACATCGCCTCGGCCTTCATGACCAAGAACATCGACCCCATCGTCTTCCCGGGCCAGTACGACAAGTCGCACCTGCACTCCTTCTTCGGCTCCGACGCCGTCACCGTCAGCACCAAGACCAGCGCCGAGCTCCAAAAGGGCTGCACCAACGCCGAGAACCCCAACGACCTGTCCGTCTACTGGATCCCGACGCCCCTCTACACCGCGGACGGCGGCAAGACGTACGAGCCCATCCCCGTGTCGCGCTTCAGCGCCTACTACAACCTCGGCGAGACCCCGGCCGAGGTCGCCATCCCCCAGGACGTCCAGATGGTCGCCGGCGACGCCACCGCCCAGACAAAGTCCGCCATGCCCGCCGGGGCCCAGGCCCAGTGGTTCTGCGAGAACGGCGGCGACGGCGAGACCCTCGACGCCAACGGCTTCCCCAGCGCCACCTGCGCCACCCACCTGCAGCAGCTTCTCCTCTTCCCCCAGTGCGTCAACACCGAGACCCTCGAGACGGCCTACAAGGACCGCCGCGGCGGCAGCTGCCCGTCCGGCATGAAGTCCATGCCCCAGCTGCGCTTCTCCGTCCGCTACGACCTGCGCAAGGTCCTCCCGGACGGCTGGAGCGGCACCGCCCCCGTCAAGCTCGCCTGCGGGCCCGCCTGGTGCTCCCACGGCGACTTCATCAACGGCTGGACCGAGGAGGCCGCCGAGAACATGATCGCCACCACCAAGGACAAGCAGAAGTTCTCCCCCGTCAACGGGCCCCTCGGCGACTACAAGTCCGGCCCCACCTGCAAGTCCGCCGACGCCGACCCCTCCCGCGGCACCAGCGACTACGCCAAGAGCGTCGCCGCCATGGGCAAGCGCGACGTCCAGCCCTGGGGGTGGTCCACCAAGTCCCGCTTCGTCCGCGCGTGAAAAACCACTGGAGCAGGGGTGTGATTCGTGAATAGGGTTGCGAGCTGAATGGAACACTTTGTGTCGAAACTTTTTTTGTATTATACTTGCCCTGGAGGATGATCATACTTGGAGGATGATCATACTTGTGCTACATGAACTGAAGAGCGGACATCGTTGCTCAAAGCGTTGTCAAATTTGAACATACACACAGACTTTTGCTCCAAAATGATTTGACTGATGATTACACGTCGTGACCCAAACACACGAGAGCGTGAGGTTGACTAATTGGCTCGCGTCCATAAAGCTCTGAGTAATAATTACAAGTCGCCAGTGTGAAGACGACAAACGGCGATGAAGAAACAGGCACCACTGAAACAGGCACTACTCCAACCAGCAGCCACCTGTTCAGAGGCATGTGCCCCAAGAAAAGACACTGCTTGGATGCGGGCCAGTCTATGACATGGGATCGTCTTTGAAGATCCGCCCCGTCAATAGCCAATCCTATGCTGCTTGAGTTTTTGGTAAACCAGGCTGGCGGGGCACTTAAGCGGCAACGTCACTCTGGCGGGTCTTTATCCGCCCCCCCCGCCCCCGGTCTAATGTCTGGTATAGATGGAATGGCATGTTGCATGTTTTAAACGCAAGTCTAGACTGCCCTTAAGAATGTCTCTTGTGGGACTATTAGCCGGACAGAAAGAAAAGGCTTCTGTTAAACTTTGACTCTTTCAACAAAATGTACACATAAAAGTCGTGGGAAGCACGGTTTGATCCGAGGCCGGCGTCTGCTAGAGTAGAGTAAATGATATGACCGTTCAGGTGCTGCATATTCCCGGCCACTGGGTCTATAAACAAATGTCGTTTTGCTCCGGCCCCAGGTCCCTCTAGAATGCAAGGCATGTTGGTGATGGATTTGCGTGATGAAACCCACCAGGCCGCCTCAGGCAGGCCCCGCTAACTTCCCTACCTAGGTAGGTACCTAGGTACCCAAGACAGAGCCTGGCGCTTAACAGCGTGCACCACCCCCCAACCCAACCCCGCCAGCAGAGTAACCAACCCCAACGACTGACTGACTTTCCTATCCTCTCCAGTTCTCTCGCCTTTCACATGAAATGTCGCCAGCAACCAAACCTCAAATCACATATGGTCCAAGTGGCAATGGCCTCGCTACTTTCTGTCGGCCAAAAACTCCGGGGCCGCTTATCGACGTACTCCATTGTTCAAGAGCTTCATCGCGCAGCAGATCAAGGAGCTGTGTATCTGGGAGCGTACGTGATTAACGCCCTTGATGATTGCCTCTTAGACTTAAAAAAACCCACAGGTACCCATTTGGGTTTAAACCCATCTAACCCATGGGTTCTAGGTAGGGACCTAAATGGGTTATAGGTTAGTGTAGGTTATAGGTATTTTTAGGTAGGCCTAGGTTTAGGTTTATAGGTTAGACCTATATAGGTATTCCCTACTTATAGGTTTAGGTATTATAGGTACTTAATAGGTACTTATAATAGTGCTATATTTAAAAGTAAGGAAATTTAGAATTCACTACCTAACCCTATATAAATAATATATATAAAAAA
>PJEX01000430.1:14761-36439 GCA_005350895.1 Colletotrichum tanaceti | reverse complement strand
AGTCTAGAATAGTTAATTAGTAGAGTAAATTAAAGGAATAGTTCTTTACTTATCTTATCCCCTTATATCTTTTACTAAATCTAGTAAAAAGGGATAATAAATAAAAGGGAAGAACTATAATAAATAAGGTATATATCCCTATTATAGATATAAGGAAATAAAGGAAATAATTATTATATAGAATTAAGGGAGGAAAAAGGAAATAGGGAGTAGAGTATATAACAATTAGGATACTATTATTTATAACTAAGTTATTTACTAGATTAGGTTATTAGGTTTATCCCTAGAGTCTAAGTCTAAAGAGTTATTTAAATTATTATTATTAAGGTCTTAATTAGATAGAAGATTATTATTTAGAAGTAGGTTAGTAAGATCTACTGCAATCTTAGTATAGAGGTTATCTTTATTAGGTAAAATAAAAAGGCTATTAAGGCTCTTAAGGAATTTCTTAAGTTAGTTGTTTATGTAGGTAGTACTAGTAATTAGGTTACTAGAGAGTGTTTCTAGTTAAAAGGAGGTACTAGATAGGCTAGATAAATAAATTTAAAAGGGTTTATCTTAGTAATAATTAAGCTTTCTAGAGGTAGATATGTTAACCTTTTATTAGATATTAAAGATAAGGATAAAGTTACCTAGTTATAGGTAGTCTTTATAGAGAGCGTTTAAGTACCTTATATTAAACTAATTATATATATAGGCTTAGTATTAGGTAATAGTATTTATAGTAAGTCTTTTATCTTTATTAAGTTAGGTAAAGGCTTAGAGTTAGGTTTATATTTCTTATTTAAGGGTTATAGCTATATCCTAGTTAAGGACTCTCTATATTACTATATAGTCTTTAATTAGAGTAATAGTATGTTATCTATAGATAAGATAGAAAGGAGTAAATCTAGTAGAGGTATAGATAGTAGTGTAATTAGTAAAGAGAGTAGTAAGGAGTATAGTTTAGATATCTTTAGTGCTTTAATTAGACTAAATATAGAGGGTATATATAATTAGTTAGTAGCCCTTCTTAAGAAGACTATTAGCTTAAGGGTTATAGGTAGAGATTACTTTACATTAGGAAGCATAGCGTTAATTTAAGAGGTCTATAGCACCCCTATTATTATATCCCCTATCTATAATTAGAGTAATGTAGATTCTATAGTAGTAGATAATATCTTTTTAAATAAACTTAGTAATATTCTTTAATACAGCTTAGTGTATAATTTAGGCTTTAATATAACTAGTAAACTTATAGTAGGCCTTAACTACTTTCTACTTACCTATATACTAGATATTAAGGGAGACTTATATAAAAGGCTAGGTAATTAGAATTATAGAGGTATATAGGTTGTTAAGCTGTCTTAATTAGGCTTTCTAATAGGCTTTATATATAGAGGTTCGGTTATAAATCTAAGTATATATACCTAGCTAGTGAAATTGCTCTATAAAACAATAAAATATTACCTCTTATCCCCTATATCTAGATTTATTATAGGCTTAATTAATAAGTTCTTAGTAGTAAGCTTTATTATTAATAACTTAGTAGGGATAGGGTTAGGTAGCTATACCTTATTTAAATAGGAGTTAGTCTTAAATAATAAATTAGGTAGTAATCTACTTAAATTAGTAGAAATAGGAGTATAAGATTCTAAGTAGTTACTTTAGCGTAAGGAGGAAATAGGTAATTTGCTTTAAGTATAGTAACTAGTGTTTATTAAGTAAGAGTAGATTAGCTAGAATATTAGTTTTACTATACTAATTAGTAGAGTTATTAGGTTAAGAGTAGGTAGTAAGGAAGAAATTATTAGTAATATAAGTATAGAGGACCTTAGTGTTAATAAAATCTTTAATATCCTCTTTAGTCTTAGCTTTATATAGATTAGAGGGTTTAAGAGGCTTATATAAAAAACTATTAGCAGTAGTATTCTTTTTCCTATTAATATATTTAATCTTAAAGTTAAAAAGTCTAATCTAAGTAAGCTAGTATGTTATTATTATAGAGGGTAAGTTATCTATAGCTTTATTAATCTAGGTAATAAGAACCCTTATGTTAGTCTTAAGAAGGAAGTTAACGCTAAAAAGATAGTTATATAGCTGTTTAAGGCTTATAAGAATACCTTATATTTCTAACTTACCTAAATTATAGTTAAGCTCTACACTACACTAAATACTACTTTTAAATTAGGTAATAGTTCTCTAGAGATTAGCTAGGATCTAGCTAAGTATGTATCTCTAGCCTTTAACGCTTATATTAGTAGTAAGAATAATTTAAATACTATTAGGTCTATAGTTAATTAGGATTAAGACAGGAGCTATAGTAATTACCTATTTAAGGATAGTTATTAACTTAATCTAGAGAGGGCTTTAAGAAAAGGGTTAATTCTTTATAAGGAGGGTATATAAGGGTAAAGCTTTTTCTAAGAAGTGTTTAATCTAGATATAATAAAAGGTAATAATCCTAAGGAATAATTAGACTTCTAGGACGTTATTATATTTTTCTTATTTAAGGATCTTAAGGACCTTAGCCTAATTAAGCTGTTATCCCTTAGTACTATAATTATAGCTAATAATTATAGTAAAGGTTTTATACTATTAGGACTTAGCCCTAGAGATAGTATAGCTAGCTAACTTAATATTAAATAAGACCTAATTAAATATTATAGAGGTGCTTATATATAAATTAATAGATACTAAGGTAGTTAGGGAGCTCCTTATTATTATAGTAGGACTAAGAACCTTTAATAGTAATATTATTAATAAAGGTATTATAGTATTCTAGGATTAGATTATAAAGAATTCTTATTATAATCTAATAAAACTAGGTAATAGAGTTTATACCTCCTATAGGAAGAGTATAGTAATAATAGAGGCTAAGAGGGGTAGAGAAAGTTATTAGATTATAGCTTTTCTTATTAAGGGAGACTTAATTATAGCTAGAGAAGAAGTTAAGAAGGGAGAAAAGCTAATCTATAGTAAATTCTTTAGAAAATAAGTTAGCGTTTAGGGGTTACTATATATCTTAAAGAGTAATACTATTAACTTTAGTAGCTAAGTTAATTAGTTAGAGGCTACTATCCTTCTTTATAACTAAGAACTATAGATTCTAGTAAGCAGTATAACTTTCCTTAATAATTCCTTACTAGATATATTACCTAATTATATTAAAAACCTTAGGGAGGAGAGCCTTTAGGATTAGGATACCTTTAGCCTACTATACCTTATGTAGGATAGTCTTAATTACTTAGGGAGAGGTAATTATTATGTTAAGTTAGCTATATTTAGAGAACTCCTAGGCTAAAGCTTTCTCTTAGTTAAGAAGAATCTATTTAAGAAGATCCTTCTCTTATAGGAGTAAGTAGTTAGAGTCCTAGAGGATACTATTAAGTTATTTATAGGTAAGTCTTAATTAAGGTTTAATATTAGAAAATTTTAGAGTAATTAGGTTACTATATAGTCTTAATTAGTCTTAAAGCTTATCTTTAATATTATTAATCTTCTTAAGCTTCTATAGGGGGTTACTATTAAGGCTTAATCTATTAGAAGGTATATTATCTACTAGGTATATTTTCTTATCTTTAGTCTTATATATAGTCCTTATAGCTACTTATTAGATATAGTAGGTAATAGCTTAATTAGTAGTCTTAAACTATTAGATTACCTTCTTAAAGTACTTAATAATCTAATAGGTAATAGTATACTCTTCTTATTAAGTAACTAGTTTTATAGTAAGGTTATAGGAGGCGTTATTAGTGTTAGGGTTATATTAGTATCTCTAGGTATCTACTTATATAATTACTAAGATTCTATAGATATAGGTAAAGTATAGCTTAATTAAGTCTTTTATAATAACTATTATAATATTATCTACTTAATCTTAATTAAGGACTATAGTAATATACTTATTAAGGCTAAGGTTAAGGTCTAGGTAAAAGTTATTAATACTAGTAGTAGTCTTAGTCTTACTACTAGTATCTAGTTTCCTAAGTTAAAAATCTCCTAGAGGTATTAATTAAGCTAAAGTAAGATATCTATAACCTCTAAAGGCTTATTTATTCTAATAATACTAATAGGAACTCTAATTTAGGTATCTTTAGTGTAGATAAGGGTAGTAATTAGGTTATTACTATATCTAAAAGAAAGCTTTATATCCTAAATAAAGGGAAGGCTAAGTAGTAGTTAATTAGAGGTTTTATACTTATCCTTAATAAAAAAGGTAGATATAACTTAGTACTTATTAATCTAGATATTTATAAAGTAGAAACTATTAAAGAGTAAGGGGTTGTTATTCTTAAAGATTCTTATCTTAAGTCTAGTTTAGGTGTAAGGAATACCTACTGTTTTAGTATATTACTTTAAGAGGATATTAACTTAAGCACTAGTGTTAAGGATTATAGTAATTAGAGAGCCTTTATTATCCTAATCTATACTTAATATCTAGACTTTAAGTTAGAGATAAGCGTTTAAGATAATTAAAGTAAGAACCTTAGCAGTAGGTTTAATACCTTTAATATATCTAATTATAATAGAGGTAGGAGTACTAGTAGTAATAGACCTATTATAGTTATTAATAAGCTTTTTAATCTAAGCCTTTTACTAACTTATTACTATAATATTAGCTAGGGATTTTAGTACCTTAATTAGAATTCTATTAGTATTAATATAACCTTAATTATAAAGGGTAGCGCTTATAGTAATATTAAACTCTAGTTAGATCTTCCTTAGGATTCTAATAGGAAGGGAGATAGGTACTTTAAGTTTCTTTTTAGCTAATCTTTAGGCTTCTTAGTATAGATCTAGCTCTCTAGGTTAGTTAGATATTATTATTTTAGGTAAGTTATATAGCTAGTTAAGTTATTAATTAGGGGTGCTAAAAGGGGGTATAGTCTTTATAGTATTAGTTATCTTTAGTTATTAGAGGATTATCTTAGGTATAGCTACTAGAGGTAGAGGAGGGGTCTAATTAGGGCTACTATTATTATTATCTAAGTTAAGCTCTATAATCTCTTATTCTTTATCTATAAAGGAGATAGTCTTAGGTCTAATTAGAGGTAGAGGGGATAGCTTTTAAGCACTATAAGTTACCTTAGAGTAGGAGTTAGTTATTAATAAGTAGGTCTTTTAAGCTTAACTTTAGGTAACAGTATAGATATTAGTATATTCCTAATTAAGGGAACTTAGGTATACTATATAGATATATTAGGCTGCAGCTAGAGGAGTTATATTAGGTAGAGTAAGAGAAGGCTGCTAAGAGAGGCTAATCTACTAATTAAAGATCTATTAAATAAGGCTCTTAATATTATTATTAGAGGTTATATTAATAATATAGGTAAGGAGAGTAAGCTAATTAGCTATACTATATAAGCAGCCTTTGTTAATTATAGTAAATAGAATCTCTATAAGGGGAGACTAGCTATTATATTATCTATAAAACTAGCTTCCTCTAATTAAGATTATAAGGTAAGAGGTTTTATCTATAGTATACTACTTATAGTCTTAGATAATATAGTAGGAGTTAGAATAGTAGTACTAGTATTAATCTCTTAAACCTATAACTTAGGGTTAATTAGGCCTTATAGTATTAACCTTAAAGACTTAAGTAGAACTTTATAGCTAAATAGTATTTTAGTAGATCTTAAGCTTACTTATACCTTAAGCTAGGTCTTAATTAGTTATATTTAAAGCTAATTAGTTAATCTAGATATTAACTATAGGCTATTAGGGCTACTGTTAGGGTAGGTATTAGTATCTAGGGTTACTCTAAGGCTGCTAAGTTATAGGCTAGGCTAAAGAGAGAGTATTAGTAGCCTAATTAAAGGTAAAAAGAGGGGAATACTCTTTCTTATAGGTAATTACATTAAGAAGACTACCTTTAAAAGTTATATACTTAGTTAATTAAATAAATACCTTAAGGGTAATGCTAACCTTATTAGCAGCCTTTTAGATAGTATCCTTATAGAATTACTTATAAACTAACTTAATTAGACTCTTATCTAAGATAGTATAGAGGTCTTATTACTTAGCTTAGGTAATAATATTATTAATCTTAGTAAATAGAGCTTAAGTAGTACTTAGATTAGAGGTAGTAATAGGGGTACTTTTAGTAACTTTCTTAATCTACTCTTCTTTATCTAAGAACTAGTTAGTATCCTATTAACTATACTCTTATATAAGAAAGGCTTAACCCTTAAACTAAGGTAAGTACTTAATTATATCCTTAATAGGAGTCTAATTGTTACTACCTATAGTATAAGTAGCTAGCTTACCCCTAAATTAGTCTAGGACTCTTAAGATCTTATATTAATCCTTAAACTTCTCTAAGAACTCTATAATATTATCTCCCTTAAAAATAGTAGCTCTATCTTAACTAAGAAAGGGGATCTTATAGAAGTTTATATTCTCTATCTAATTAGTCTAAATAACTATAGGAGTTAAGGCTTAGGGAATATTAGTCTAAATATAAGCTATAATTACTCTAAGGAAGGCATTAATTAAAGTATTAATAGGCTAAGGGGTAATAGGAGGTTAAAGAGTACTAGTAGACTAAGGAGGCTTAACTAAACTCCTTAGATTAAGTACTTATCTTACTTAATTAGAGGGAGTTAGTCTATCCTTATTATTAGAGGACTTAATAATATTTAGCTCTTAAAAAGTAGTAAAAGAGGGATTAGTAGGCTAACTATTAATTATAATAGTAGGAGCTATAGGCTAAGAAGAGTCTCCCTAGGGGAAAGTAGTATAGTTATTACCTATCTTAGTAACTTAGTATTATTAGTTATTAAGGTTATTAAGAATTCTAATAATTATATATTAATTAAGATTCTTTAGATAGAACCTTAAAATAGTAGAAATAGACCTCCCTAATAACTATAATAAAGTTACTACTATAATTAAGGTAGTCTTTATAATTAGAGTTAGTCCTTACTATATAATTAACTATAGCTTTAGCTAGAGGTTTTTATAGACTTACTCTAATCTTAGCTAGAAGTATTAGTAAATATTTATTATTACTTAATCTATAAATACCTTTAGACCTATAACTCTACTTATCTAGATTAGACTAAAATTAAGCCCTTAAACTAGATAACCTAGTAGGGAATAATCTACCTATATAATTAAATAAGTCCTCTAGAAGCTTCTTACTTTAACTTAACCCTTATACTTATAGACTATAATAATAAATCTTAATAATTTTAAATTTTATATTTACTTTATTAATTAACTTATTATTATTACTACCTAACTCTATAGGCTTATTATTTTTTATCTACTAATCTACTGTTATCTTAGTAGTTTTTAGGGTCTACTGTATTCCTATTATCTAAATGCTTCTATTACTTATTTTTATTATCTTATTATCTTTTTATTACTTTAATTAGGCTTTTGCTACTTACTTTTAGCCTTAATTAGTTATTTCTTATCTTAATTACTTAAATCTATTACTTTATTTAGATTTCTAGAAGGGGAGACTATTAAAAGAGTATAGTAAAGGATAGCTAGAGTAGTAAGGTAACTAGGACTAATTACTACAACCTACTAAAGCTAACATAAGATACCTCCTTAATTAGTATAAGAGCTATCTTAATTAGAGGTTTAGAAGCCCTAATTAAGACTTACTTATCTAACTAATTAAAGGAGAGAATACTCCTAAATAACTTACATAACTATAATTAAAAGTAAATTATTAATAAAAGGCGTTAGTTTAATCTAAAGGATCTTAGGGTCTTAATTAAAAGAAAAGAATTAGTTATGTTAAGTTCTCCTAATTAGAGTAGTCTAGCTAAGTCTATATACGTCTTAATTAAGCGTTAGTTACGTAATTAAGGGAACCTAGACACTAATCATGCCCTGTTTTAATACTTTAGGCTATTAAAAGCCTTTATAAAACTATCTACTATAAGCTTAGCTAATAGGGTATATAAGATATTAATATATCCCTTAGTAACTTCTTAATATAGCTAGTAGGTATAGATATTAATATAGTATAGCTTTATTTAAAGCTTTAAGAGCTTCTTTATTACTAAACTAACTATCTAGGTATTATTATATTAAATCCTTATTCTTATAGGCTAAGGTATAACTATAATATATATTACTATATATACCTTTCTAAAAGGTAATTAAACTTAAAGTTACATAATTAATTAGCTTATAAAAATAGCTTCTTTAGCTACTTATAAAAGGGCTAGGAGCTTAGCCTTAGTAGTTAAAGTAGTAACAGTATCCTACTTATTAGTATACTAAGTAACTATACCTTTAAAAAGCTTTATTATAAAAGCCTATAAGCTTTTCTAATTAACTAAGTTATCTATAAAGCTTATATTAGATACTACCTTAAGTATATTATCTATACTACTAGGCTTAGCGCTATAGTAAAGGTAGAGGTAATATATCTTATAAAGGTATTATAATATATAGTATACTGCTTTCTAGTAGGCGTTACCTAGGTTTTAATTAAATCTTATAAGCCTACTAGCTATAAAAGCAATATCTAGATATATTATTATAGAAGTATAAAGGATTATACTAACCTTCTATTAGTATAGAGCTATATTACCTAGGTATATGTTTCCTATATATAGGAGTAGCTTAGCCTTTACTATAGGTATATACTTATAGGCTTTATCTTCTAATAAGTCTATATATATAGGAAGTAGCTTTATAGCCTTCTCTATATATATAGCCTATAAGAGCTAAAGGCAGTATACTTTCTAATTATATAAGATCTTAAGGCTTAGAAACTATTAGAGCTCCTAGCTACCCTTAAGGTAGTATTTTACTTAAAGGGAGCTTATCTTATATATTACTATAGGCCTATAGTTATCTAGAAATACTAGTATATAGTTATTAATATAGGAGAAGAAGGTTACCTTATCTTTTTACTAATAGTAATCCTCTCTTATAATACATTTAAATCCTTATTTAATTAGGCTTTTCTTAAAGTACTTTTACTATAATAGAGGTAATTAGTATAGCCTATAGAGGGCTTTCTATAAATATATAATTATACCTTTCTTACAGTAGCCTAAGGAAAGCTCTATATAAATCTCCTTATTAATATTAATATAAATAAATATATTTACTATATTATATTAGAGTAGGTTTAAATTAAAATAGGTAGCTAAAGCTATTAGTATATAGAATAATATACCTACTAACATTATAGTATATATATCTTATATATCTTTTACCTATTAGTTACTATATATTATAAGCCTTACCTTTATCTTTATAAAGTGCCTATACTTATTAAGCTTATAAGTATATACCTAAATATATCTAAAAATCTAATTATTACTAGTAAAGCACTTAGAAACCTCCCTCTATAATTTTAACGTCTTATAGCTATAGAGGTAGCTTTATTTAGCCTCTAAGAATTTATTTCTAAAGGGGTAGTTTACTAGCTAACTATATAATATTAGAAGGGGAGGTAGTTACTTTTAGTAAGTACCTATAGCGCTATATACCCTATAAGCCTATTCTAGCCTACTCCCCCTTAACCTAGATTAGGCTATATACTAGCCTTATTTAAGCCTTAGCCTAAGTATGCTTTTAGATCTAATAGTTATATATACTATAGATCTATACTTACCTATAGAAATAGGTAATTAGTCTATACTATTAAGGTATAAGTACTATCTAGTTATTCTTATATAGCCTTAGGTTTTTAGTACATATAGCCTATAAGAAATATAGCCTTAAAGGACTTTTAGAGCAGCCTTTATATAGGAATTAGAGTCTTAAGGTCTTTAAGTAGTTAAGATTACTCTTACCCCTTTATACCTAGTATAGCTATAAGTGTAGTAAAGAAGGTTACCTTTAGTAGTAGTATTACTAGTAGTATTATTAAGGTAAATTATACTTTAGTATGTAAGGGTAGGTCTTTATAGCTATAGAGGTTAGTAGGTATACTTATTACTTTATAACTATAAAGGGCTAGGCCTCTTACCCCTTAAGGTTTATAGTTATAAAAGATAGCTTCTACCCCTTTAGTATACTTAGTATATTCTTTAATCTTATCTACTTCTTTATCTACTATATATATAAAGTTATGTTTATTCTCTTCTTAGTGTATAAGATGCTTAATTATAGTAGCTATTTCCTATAAGGTAGATTTATATATATTATTAACTAACTTTATAATATTACTATTAAAAGTAATCTTCTTATTAAAAACAATATCTTATATAGTAAAGACCTTACTATAGGTTAGACTCTATATATAATAGGAGTTACTAAAAGTATAGCCTATAAGAAAGCTAATCTAAGCTTATAAGGCTAGACGCTAACATTAATTCCTATAAAGCTAGGCGTCTACTATAAGCGTATAGGCTTTATAGCTATATATACATAAGTAAGAGAGGTCTAGGTATATAAAAGGCGCTTTATTATCTCCCTAGAAGTATTTATACTATAATTAGTGTAAGGTTTTCTAGCCTTATAAGACTTATAGTATGTAGTTATAAAGGTAGGTAGACGCTATATATATTTCTAGCTAGAGGATATCTAGGAGGTATATATTAATTACTATACTATATACCCTTTACTTAATAACTGCAGTAATACACTTAGTAGCCCTATTCTAAGCTTATATATTTAGTATACTAACCTTAAGCTAAATACTATATACCTTAAATATAGTAATAATATTAAGGTAGTATACAAGCTTATTATTAGTTTCTATACTTTTAACCTAGTAGTTATAATAGACTTTTAGAAAGGTTAGGAAGTCTATAAGTATAGTTAGTAGTACTTTAGTTATCCTTTAGTATAGATAAAAGTCTTATATATAACCTATACTATAGTTAGAAATAATTATATAGGATATATACCCTATATAACTAACTTTAAGATTATAAAAGTTAATTATAAATTAGTTACTTAGTTTAGCTAGAGAAGCTAATTCTTATAGGGCTTACCTAGAAAGGCAGTATACTTTAAACTTTATATAGGCTTTATAGTTAATTAAGTATATAGGTAGGCCCTTAGCGTCTTTAAGATATACTCTATAAGCTATATTTATAATTTACTTAAGTACTTTAGGGCTTAGGTAGCTAAGTCTCTAGTACTAAGTTATAAGGTTACCTATAATAGGCTTCCTATATATAGCTATTATATATTAATTTCTCCTATATAGTAGGGGCGCTTTATCTGTACTTATAGTAGGAAGCAGCACTATTACAGCTAAAGCAGCCTCCTCTTTAAAAGGCCTATAGTTAAGTACCTACTAGTAGTAAATTTTATTAAGGTAGGCTATAAAGGACTAATCTACCTATTAAAAGTAATTATTTTTAGGGTTAGTATCCTACTAAAGGCCTTACTAGTATAGCTTCTAAAAGGCTACTAGATTTATAGTAAGCCTAAGGTAGAGGGCTACATTAAATAGTATAAGCTTTATAATCCTACCCTTATGCCTATAGAGCTTAAGCTCTACTATACTATTCATATTAATAGGTAATTACTATAAGCTAGCCTAAAAGAAATTACTAATAGGAGCTGCTCTCAGTATCTTAAACTAAGTAGTATTATTAAATATATAAATAGTTAAGCCTAAATTAAGTATTACTAACCCTACTAAGTAATACCTACTTTTAGGAGTATAAAAGAATACTAGTATAATACGCCCTTAGTATCTACTATACAGTTAGTTATTCTTAGCTTTACTAGCTTATACTTACTATAGTTACTCTATAAGCTTAAGCTTATATTTAATATATATATTAATTATCTTCTTAAGCGTAGTATTAAGATAGCGCCTTTCTAAAAGCCTATAAGGTAGGGTATACTAGTAGCTAGCTATATAGTAGCCTTTACTTTAGTATAACTAGTAGCTAGAGCGCTTTAGAGATTATATCTCTACTACACTTATACTAGACCTTTTATACTTAGGAAGTATACTTTACTTATATAAGGTAACTATTATATTAGTTAATAATAAGGTAGATTACTTATAGGTTACTATTAGTATTCTTTAGAATTATATAATTTTATATTCCTACGTAACGTAGTAGCGTGCGTCTAGCAGCGTCTGTATGCTTTTAAGCGACAGACGGTTAGTTTGATTCTGACTGCAGGAACGCCTTTTGTAGTAGTCTAATTAGTTACTAGGTACCTACTGTAAATAGAGCCCTAGGCCCCACATGCACAATAGAGCCCTAACAATAGTGTAATAAACAATATATTAAGTTAACGCATAGTGTGAATATTATGTATTTAGTTAGACAAAGACAAGCTACTATATAGTGTTAAATGTAAGGGGTTTTCTCCTAAGGAAGAATAGGTTTTCCCCTTATATGTATATAGATTAAATTAGTATTATGTACCTAGTATAGTGTAGGGCTCTCTGCCTTATATAGCAATATATAAAAGTTAATTCTCTATATAATTTTATATATAGCCTTTTAGTAAGGTAAGCTATAATAATTAAATATATATTACTATAGCTAAAGAAGAAAGACTAAAAATAGGAGGTATAGGGCTGCAGGCTATACTTATATAACTAGCTAGCTAGCTAGATTAATGTAATCTGCTAGTAAAGTAAGGCTATAGGCCTAACTTAGTAAAGTTATACTACGCAGCTGTTATATAGCTGCTACACTAGAATTAATAGGTTAATACCTATTAATTAACTACATTATTATTACTTATTATTACCTACTTTTTATAACACTAGCAGCTCTTTAGAAGTATAAAATAACTAGCGTAAAGTAGGCAAAATAATAAAGTAATAAACCTAGAAAAGTAAACACTATACTTACTCTCTCTATTATAATAAATCTAAGAAATTTAACCTTATATAATTACCTAGTAATTACATATTAATTATATATAACCTATCCTTCTATTTTAACTGTTATATACCTATAGCTTATAAATTACTCTAGCACCTTATTCAGGTTTAATTTTATAAAGCTATTAGTAAGGTTATTATTACTATTAATCTAGTATATATTAAGGACTTTATAATGTTTATATAACTATTATAACACTATAATATTAATTATAAGGCGCTTCTCCTTAGTAGTGCTAAGCTTTATAAAGCACTTATATAGGGAGTATAAGTTAGTATATATAATAGAGGGTATTTATAGGAATCCTAGTTATTTAGTAATATTAGAAAGGGTTAAAGAGATAAGTTAGGCTATATCTATACTAGTAGATATAGTATAGATCTTAGACGCTAAAATACTTCTTATAATATATTTAGACTTTATACTACTAAAGTAAATAATATTACTAGTTAATTTAAATACATTATTAGTAATAGCTTTATTAATAAGGATAATAATAAAGCTAAGTTATAATATAAAGTTATAGTTATTAGCAAAAAAGCTATTAATAAAGATAATAAGCTTAGTAAATTATAGATTAAGAGGTTAAAAAATTAAGCTGCAGTTAAGGTTTTCTATCTACTACTTAATATATTAATTAAGGGCTTTAACGCTATTAATTGTAAGGTCTTTATACTAAGCAGCAGTAAATAAATTAAAGGCTGCTTTAGGCTAATAAATTAAGGTAATATACGCTCTATAGGCTTATTATAAGATATGTTATATAGTAAAATCTACTACTAATAGGTTAATTATTATAAGTTTCTTACCTTAGTTTTTCTACATTATTATAATAATATTATTATTATTATTACTTATAATATATCTATTAAAAACAAGGGGATCTAATAGGGTAAGAAACTACTTAGGCTTAGCTAATAACTTTATAGCCTTAAGCTTATAATTTTCTATCTCTAAGAATTCTATATTAGAAAGGCTAATTGTATTACTAGTCTATATACCTATAATACTAAAGGGACTATCTTTACTGCTAAATAATAGGAGTAAGTATAGGTTAAATATAGATAACTCTATTTATAACTTTATCTTATAGTAGTTATTATAAGTAAAAAAACTAATAAGTACTTACTTCTATAATACTATATAGAGGTTATTTAATATAAAGAATAGTACTTTTTAAGTATAAGTACTAGAGTTATAGAGGAAGTAAAGTAAGAATAATCTAATAAAGAAAGGTAGTTAATTAAGTATAAGCCTAAGTAATATTATATATCTAGATAAGAAGTCCTAAGATAAGAAAGGTAAAAGTAATTATAAATAACAGCTATTAACTTACTTATTAAATAGTAAGACTTTAAGTTAATAAGTACTACTTCTCCTTATTATTATAGCTAGTAATTATAATATATAATTTCTTATAAAGGACTTTATTAGCCTTACCCTTAATCTTATTAATAAATTAAGACTTATAGATCTATTAATTACTTTAGATCTTTTTATTATATAGGAGGAAATTAAAGATATTATTATTTAATAGGCTTTACAACTCCTTACTATAGAATATATAAAAAAGTAGGCTAGGTATAGTAATAACGCTATTTATATATAGCTTAAGCGTTAGCTTAAGGTCTACTGTTTCTTATAAGGTAATATAAACTAAGAAGTTAGTAGTAAAATTAATTTTAATAGTAAATTAATTATTAGAAAGGAGCTATATAATAGGGTTCTTATGTAGGCGCCTAGGGTAGCATTTTAGCGCAGGCTTAAGTTACATAGGTATATATAGGGTAGGGTCTTTAATAGGTAGATCTAGCAGTTTAACTATAATCTTAGGGGCTAGGTTATTAAAGAGGTCTTTATTAGGTTTATTAAGTATATCTCTATTAGTTAAGTTATATAAAAATAGCTTAATAGAGGTTAAGTAGAAAGTATAAGGGTAGCTATTAACTTTAATAGTAATATTATCTCTATTAATTATAAGAAGTTAAAAAAGGCTTTACTAACCTTTATGCTTATACTAGATATATACTTTAGAGCCTAACTTAAGCTTATATAGCAGTATGATATCTAGGTTATTATAGTTAGAAAGAGTCTTATTAATATATCTTTTTATATAAATATAGTATACCTCTTCTATAGCCTTATTAATAGTAGCTATATATTATAAGATCTTAGGTAAAGAAAGAGATTTATTAGTTATATATAGGTAGATACTAAAGATAAGTAGTATAGGTACTATACTGTTAGGGCTAGTAGTATTATTAATAGCTTTTACTATACTTTAAAAGGTAATTTTATAAGGTGTATTTAAAGCCTTAGTGTAAATAATAGTATAAGCCTAGCTTAGTACTATATGGTATCTCTTAACTTTACTAATACTATAATAGGCCTTAATAGGGATAATATAAACTTAGATACCTATTATATAGATAGATTACTTAAATTCTTTAGCTGTAAAGTTATTCTTAGTATTAGTAATAATTTAATTAGGTAGGCTAAGGTAGGTATTAATCTAATAAGCCTAAAGGGTATCTTATATTAACTTTATACTGTTATTTTAGAGAAAACGTACTACATTAAAGGAAGTTATAGTATCAATAATATAGAGAGTAGCCTTACTGTTAAGCTAGAAAACATTAGTAATAACTTTAAAGTTAAATTAGCAGTTATCTTAAATAGTAAATTTAAATTATATAGGGGCTTAAGAGTTAAGTTAGTAGTACTTATAATACTTAGTTAACTCCTAAATTGCAGTAAATTTAATATTATAACTTAACTTTAAAAGGAGGTAATATAACTGTTTAACTAAAGGGTATCTAAATTAACAGTATAACTGCTATAACTTAAGGTTAGTTAAATAACTACTATTAATACTCTACTTAGGAGGTCCTAAAAGTATCTAGGTGTAACCCTATTTTTAGACTATAGGAATTATAATCCTACTATCTCTTTAATAAAAGATATTATAGGTATTATTAAAGAGAACACCTTATAGATCTATATCTATAAGGTAGAAGAGAAAAGTAGTTATAGTAGGTAAGATAAGAAAGGAGATCTTACTAAAGGTAGTTAGGACTAATATTATACTAATAGGTTAGATAGAATTACTATTACTAAACTAAATAGTCTTTTTAGAAAGGACTAGGGATATTATAATACTAGGTAATAACTGTTAAAGGGCTTTAGCCTAGCTTTAGCTAGCTAATAAGATTATAGCTACTTTAGTATTTAGTATAATACCCTAAAAGACCTTAGCTAAGTATCTCTTAAGGATAAAGGAGGTAGGGGGTGTCTTAGTAATCTTATAGGGGTCCTCCTTAGTTAATTAATAGAAGGTAGCTATATTAGTTAATTATATATAGATATTATAACTATTAAATCTTAATTAACTAAAGTACTAGGTTAAAGTAGTAAAGCACTATAATATTAAGAATATCTTAATAATATTAAACTTATTATTATCTTCTTAAAAGCTTACCTTAGGCTAGAAATACTAGGTAAGGTTATTATTATTATTATTATTATTATTAGGTAGTAGTAAAAGTCTTTTATATTAAATAAGAAAAGTATTATAAGCCTTACTTAACTAGTTAGGGTTATTCTTACTAGCCTTAAACTTCTTATATGCCTTCTTCTATTTATTATAAGGGTACTTAAATAATTAGTAGTTAGGTTTACTATAGATCTAATAAAAGTCTTTTATCTTATACTTACCTCTAAAACGTTAGGCCTTACCCTAGCTATTATAGGTTTAATTATTAATATAGGCGCTAATCTTATTATTATTACTATAATTATAGGTATAGGAGGGTTATATAAAATACTACTTAAAGAGGTAATTTAATATACCTTTTACTTAAGAATACCTAGGAGATTCTAAAGCTAATTATATATACTACCAAAGGTCTCTAGTATATTAGTAATTACCTATATAGTCTTAGTAATAGTCTTATATATATTAATAAAGTAATTATAGAGATCCCTATTAGTATAGTTTAAGTAGATAATTTCCTAAAGTACCTATATCTTATTAGCTAGGATTATTATAGCTTTACCCTTACTTTTCTTAAGGTTATTATAGATAACTCTCTTAAGGGAAATAGTATACTACTCTATATAGCATACTTAACAGTACTAATAAGTCTTAAAATAGTATTTAAGGTAGTTATAGATATAGTTAATTAAGGGAAACTCTTTATTCTAGTAAAGTTCTTACTTATAGTATAACTTAGTATTACTATAGAGAATATATAGCAATATAAACTTAGCTTAGTTATATAAGATATTTATACTAATATATACCTTACAGAAGCTTATAAAACAGTAATTAAGGATATTATACTTATTACTAGTATACTTATCTTTATTAAAAAAGAGCTTTATAAAATTAGTTAACTAATATAATTATAGTACTTAGGTTCTTTCTATAGAAATATAGGTAAGGAGGAGTACTATAGTTAAAGTAGATATACTATACTTACTTAAGGTAGGCACTAGGCTATTAACTAGGTTATTACTATTATATAATAGGTAAATAGATAAGTAACTACTAATAGATAAGGGGGGAGGTAGAGGGGTAAACCTATAGGTAATATCTTTAATAAAGTATAGGTAGGTATTAGTTATCCTTCTAAACTTATAATATTTAAGTAGGATATCTTAGACTTTAGCTATAGTCTAAAAGTACTACTTAGGCTACTATAAGATACTCTATACTTATTAGTCTATTTAAGAACTATCTTAAAGGAACTATATACTATAGTAAAATAAGTAATTATATAGAATCTTAATAGTAGTCTTATTAATAGTCTTAATCTACTCCTTTATCTACCTATTAAAAAAGATTCTTATATAGTAAAAAAGGGTCTAGCTATAGTATTTCTTATAGTTAAAGATAGTAATAAAATAGTAGATACTAGAGGCTAGGTTACACTAATCTCCTTTAGTAAGGGTAATTTTATACTAATCTCCCTAAGTCTTTAGGTTAATAAGATTATATATATTAACTAGGATAGGGAGAGGAGGGGCTAATATTAATTATCTTATACTTATACTATTAGGGGTAGGAGCTAAAGCTAGGCTAGCTAGTTAAGTAGAAGATAAAGATATTATTATTTAGGTAAAGACTTATATACTATAGTATAAGCGTTTCCTACTTCTCTAAGGATTAAGGGTACATATAGACTATAGTTAACTTCCTACCTTAACTAACTAAAATATAATAGATTAAAAGTCTTTTTATAGCTTAATCCCTAGGATCCTTCTTAAATAGGGTATAGGTACTCCCTTAGAGTCTTCCTAAAAAGGGTATAGTTTTACTCCCTTAAAGCCTTCCTAAAAAGGGTATAATATACTCCCTTAGAGTCCTGCGTGACGCAGTAGCATGCGTCTAGCAGCGTCTATACGCTTTTTAAGCGACAGACAGTTAGTTCGATTCCAACCGCAGGAACAGCCTTTTGCAGTAGTCTAATTAGTCACTAGGTACCTACTGCAAACAGAGCCCTAGGCCCCACATACACAAAAGGGCCCTAATAACAGTATAATAAAAAAACAATGTATTAAGTTAACGTATAGTATAAATTATGTATTTAGTTAGATAAAAACAAGCTACTATACTGTATTAGAATATAAGGGGTTTTCTCCTAAAGAAGAATAGGTTTTCCTCTTATATATATAGATTAGATTAGTACTATGTATCTAGTATAGTGTAGGGCCCTCTACCTTATATAGCAATATATTAAAAACGATTCTCTATACTCCCTTAGAGTCTTCCTAAAAAGGGTAAAGGAAGGGTATTAAATTGCTTAGGGGATAAGCGTTAAATTACCTACTTAATCCCTTAGATCCTTCCTATAAAGGGGAATTAAAGGGAAGGTAAATGTTAAATAGTCTACTTAAATAGGAAATTTAGCTAGTATTATAGTACCTTAAATAGTATAGTTAAATAGTATAATAACTTCTTAAAAAAGGAAAAAAAAAGAATAAAATTAATAGGGGATACCTTAGGTATATATACCCTTAGGGATTAGTTAGTAATCTAGGTAATAAAATATAGGGAAAAAGAGGGTAAGGAAAAGATAAAGTTCTTATACTTAAAAAGACAGTAGGATTATAGTAAAAAGCTTAAATTAGATAGTTAGTATAAAAAAGTAAGGAGGTTATTAAGGTAATAAGTAGTAAAACTTATAATACTTATATTAAAGGGTAAAAATAATAGGTAGTATAAAAAAAGTAGAGGTTAAAAGGTTAAAAAGTTAAAGGTTAAGAAATTAAACTTAGAGAAAGTAAGCTTATTTAGAGGTAGGGTTAGTTAGAAGGTCTAAATAGATAGTTAGGGTAGTAAGGGTAGTAAGTCTAGTAAGGTAGTTATAAGAGAAATTAAGTAATTTAGTTAGTTAGGAAAAGTTAAGTAGAGTAGAAAGTTAGAAAAAGTAAGTTAATAAATAGGAGGCCTTAGTTAACTCTACTTATTTAAATTATATAAAAGATATAGTAGTTATTAATGTAAATAGTTAAATTAATAGTATTTACCTTATTAATAGGTAACCTTACTAATCTATAGGCTAATTTAGTAAGTGTTAGAGATTAACTACTAATTAGTATTAGTATCTTTTAGAATTATATAATTTTATATATAGCCTTTTAGTAGGGTAGACTATAATAATTAAATATATATTATTATAGCTAAAGAAGAAGGATTAGAAATAGGAGGTATAAGGCTATAGGCTATACTTATATAACTAGCTAGCTAGCTAGATTAATGTAATCTGCTAGTAAAGTAGGGCTGTAGGCTTAACTTAGTAAAGTTATACTACGCAGCTATTATATAGCTACTGCACTAGAATTAATAGGTTAATACCTATTAATTAACTGCGTTACTATGTTATTATTACTTATTATTACCTACTTTTGATAATAATACTAATTTATTTTCTCTAAAGCCTTTAGAAGATTAAATCTTAAATACTTTTACCTACTTATTAAGGTTCTTATTAGGTTAATAGTAGTATTTTAAGAGCTTTAGGCTTATAGTATCTCTAAACTAGTCCTATAGTAGGGTATACTTTTATATATATATCTTATACTCCTTAAGCACTTTAATATACTTATTTTATTACTCTTTATAGTATAGGAGGTTACTTACTAATAGCTTAGTTATATCTTCTATATATATACTCTTAGAGGTATTTACTATAGTAAGTATACCTAGGCTAGTAGCTAGTAGTAGAGAGCTTATAGCTTAAGCCTTTTATTTACCTTATATAGCTAGTAGAGCTAATTCTAAGTATATAACTTAGTATTTTAGGTAGTTATAAGGCTTAGGGTGCTTTAGGTGCTTAGTAAGGTTTATAATAGTCTTATAGTATATATAAGACTTACTTTTTAATAGATTAATTACTTTATATAGGTTATAGGCTTAGGCCTTTACCTAGAGTTATTTAAACTAGACTTCCTAGTTAGAGGAGGTTTTTAGGGTAATTTTTATATTATTAGATATCTTACTTAAATTAAGCTTATAGGAATTACTTTACTAAGCTTATTATAGTTAATTTCTAAGTATATAAGACTCTTAATTATTATAAGTAATAAGGATTAAGGTTATATATTAATTATATAAATATTAAGTATGTTATCTATAACTCTTATAGTATAGCTAGGCTGCTTAGCAAGCCTTTTAGAACCCCTTTCTTAGGTACCTAAGGCTACTAGAAAAGCCTGTTACCTAGGTCTAAGCCTATAACAATTACTCCTATATTCGCCTAAGTAGTCAGGCTGCACTAGACCGAATATAACTGACCTCTAGGCGCCTCTGCGGCACCCTTCAGGCGCAGCGCCCTCTATGCGCATACCTTAATTTCAACAGCAGCAGTCCCTCTAGTATTCGCTAAAGGGCTAGCTAAGCTAGGCTTAAGCCTATCTTCAGGCCTACGCCCCATGCGCACAGGTTGCGCCCCGTTTGCGTACACCCTCTAATTCAACAGATCTAGACTATACTTACTCTTTTAGGCGATCTATGCATACCTGTGTGGCAGGCAGAGCAGGTATGCAGCTGGTGCTGTACGCTGTACCTGCTTCTGTTTTCAGGCTCTTTCCTGCCATCATTCTTCCGCCCACACACCACCTCTCTTCCCTCCAATAACTATCACCGTCTGCACTATCACCGTCTGCACTATCCCTTCCCCCCTAGCTTCCTCCCCCGCTCCAGAGACGTGAGCGCTTCGTCTTGCCATACGCACTTCGAGGCCTGTGGGGGTTTTCCTTCTCATTCTCGTGTTCTTTCCCCGTTTCCTTATTTTTTCATCTGACTCGCCTCTCCCCTTCACCACACTGACGCGCTTAGAGATTTCGTCGTCGCTGATCCCTTTGGCGGGGGGAAAACACAGAGGAAAAGCTCGGTACTAACCCCGGCTGTCGGCAGGCTCAGCTCAGCAACTAGGCTACACTCCCTCCTCCTACTGTACCCCTTCCCCTGCCTTCCATCCCGAGGCCTCTTGCTACCTGTTACCTACAATACTCTTTCCCTGTCACAAGCTACCCGTTCCTTGGTTTCCTCCGTCCAAGGTCTCACTCTCGCTCTGTTGCGGCAAACCCAAGTCGAGCCCACTCGGCCGAGGTTTCCAGAATTCAGCTCCCACTGGCCCAACTCCCCTCAGTTTCCAAGGACGCCTTTCTTGCCTCTCAGATCGGGGCACAGCCTGCCTGCCTCTGCTTTGCATGCCAGAAAAATCCCGCCCCACCGGTCCTCGGCCGCCAAGTATCTGACAAGTCTTGACTCGACTACCAGACTTCGGAGTGGCTTTTCGCCACTGGAGCAAGTCAGGCGACCGACCCCACCACTACTCCAACTGAAAGGCTCTGTACCGCCCTGTGGTCCTTTCGGTTCGACCTGCACACCCCCCCCCCC
>PJEX01000430.1:0-14661 GCA_005350895.1 Colletotrichum tanaceti | reverse complement strand
CAGGCCACTCGCGTCTCCAGTCAGTCGCTTGTGCCTTGCTCCAACATCTTGCTTGGGCCCGAAACGAGATCTCGTGTCTCTTTGCGTCGCTCTTGTGGACTCCCACTTCCCTTGCGATTTACTTACAGAGGTATCCGGGCCTCCAACTCGCCACGGGAAACCACGCCGACCTGCGTCTATAACGCGCAAGTGGCATATCTGGCAATGGTGTGAAATCAATATCCTACTTTCCCCCGGATCACGAATTGTAAGTCCTCTTCTTCCTTTCCCTCTCTTTCCGCCCCCCCTTCCCTTTTCCCTTTCCCGCACAGGGGGAATATCTTTCCCCTTCACCTGTTGTTTCTGGCATCTGATTTTCTTCTCCCTCACAGTCCCCACACACCATGGCTGGTGTCGAGAAGCCGCCGCTGCCGATGCGGCTCGACAACAGCACAAGCCCGAAAGCCAACTTGACCTGCGGCGAATACGACGCCTTCTCCTGTTTCCTCCTCGACGAAACACTCTGCTACTATCCGCTGGTCTTGCTGCTAGTCTTCATCGTCTCGGCCGCTACCTACAGCATCGTGACGGCGCCCAAAGAAGAAGATGAGGCCAGCGCAGACGCTCAAGGCCCGGGCGGCAAACGGCTGCCCGTTTCGAAGAAGAAGAAGCGCCGTGGCGAGAATGACCCCGAACGCAAAAGATTCGGTGCCATTCTGTCCCCGACCTCCAGGACATGGCTCACGTGGATCTCCGCCGCCGTATTCCTCACGTTCGTCTCCAATGCCATTACTCACTTTAGCTATACGATGAAGCAGCTGGAAGGAGCCGCTCAGGGTGCTAAGGATTCGCGCTCTATGATCGTACGCCATGCCTAACGTCCATCCGTTCCCGAAACTTTGGCTAATTGGAAACAGGTCTACCTCATTGCGTCGCCAAACCTGTATCTCTACCTCCTCACCACGCTCGTCGAATGGCACGAAGCCCCGACAATAGCTCACTTCGTCACCTGGTCCCTCGCTCTCATTGGCGAGCTGATCATCTGTATCTGCACCATTCTCGAGGTCACGAACCCTAAAGCCCCCAAGACGTCTCGGGTCGAATCACCGCAGCCGCACATTTCCAACTGGGCCGTGACAGACATCGCCCTCGGCGTCTTTCGCATCGTTTTGATGATGCTCCTCGTTGGCATTTATGTCGCGGCTTGGTTCCGAAACCCCAAGCAAATGGAAGACAAGTCCGAGGAACATAACTCATCGCAACGTGCGGAGGAGACGACGCCTTTGCTTAACGGCCACCGGATGTCGTACAGCAGTCAGAACGGGCGATCGGTTCGAACCTCGCGAAACGGGAGCACTGTCGGTAACACTAATGGCGCAGCCGAGGGTGCCGCCGTAGCTAAGGACTGCAAAGAACCCGGCTTCTATCGACCCGACAAAGCACCCCACAAGAGCTGGTGGGAGTATGTCCGGAGCTACCAGGTCTTCTTCGAGTATCAATGGCCCAAGGGATCGCCGCACCTGCAGTTTCTCTTCGCCATCTGCGTGGTCCTCTTGCTCATGCAACGTGCCGTCAACGTCCTCGTCCCACTGGTTGTTGGTTGGCTGACTAGGGAGCTGACTCTCCAACAAGTCCCCTGGGCTGCTCTCGCCCTCCTCATCTTTCTTCGGCTATTGCAGGGGACGAGCATGCTTCTTGATGCGTTCCGTGCCATCCTATGGGTGCCAATTTCACAAAACTCTTACAGAGCTCTAACGTCAGCAGCCTTTGAGCACGTACATTCTCTCAGCCTGGATTTCCATCTCGGGAAGCGAACCGGAGAGGTCCTCTCTGCCTTGAACAAAGGCGCATCAATCAACTCCTTCCTCGAGCAGGCGACGTTCTCGGTCTTGCCCATGATTATCGATCTCGTCTTCGCCGTTTGCTTCTTTTGCTACTATTTCGACGCAACCTACGGAGCCATCGTCAGTTGTTTGACATTCTGGTATTTGTTCCTGACGATTCGTATGGCACAGACTAGGGCAGACCAGCGACGAATCATGAGCAACGCCGACAGAGAGGAAGAAGCTGTGAAGAACGACTCGATCACTAGCTACGAGACGGTCAAGTACTTCAATGCCGAGGAATGGGAGTTTAAACGCTATAGGAACGCGATTGAAGCCTACCAGGACGCCGAAAAGCAGGTCACTTGGGGGGTGAACCGGATGAACGTTATCCAGGCCTTCGTCTTTATGGTCGGATTCAGCGTGGTTATGATTTTCGGGGCCTACCAGGTGACGCACGGCGACATGGATGTCGGCCGTTTCCTGACCCTCATGACGTTTCTCAACCAATTGCAGGCGCCTCTAAATATCTTCGGGTCCTTCTATCGGACTATCCAACAGGCAATGATCTCCGGTGAACGCCTTTTGGAGCTGTTCAAGGTTAGGCCCACCGTGGTTGACGCGCCCGGAGCCAGACCCTTGTCGGAATGCCATGGCAACATCCGGTGGAACAAGGTTGCGTTCAACTACGACCCGAAGAACAAGGCCCTCAAGGATCTTGACTTTGAATGCAAGCCCGGTACCACGACGGCGTTTGTGGGCGAATCCGGCGGCGGCAAGTCAACTGTTTTCCGCCTGATGTTTCGGTACTACAACACCTCCTCCGGCAGCATCGAGATCGACGGCCAGGACGTCAAGGACCTCACTATCGATTCGGTCCGGCGATTTATTGGAGTTGTTCCGCAAGACACCACTATGTTCAACGATACCCTGATGTACAATCTCAGATACGCCAACCAAGCCGCCACTGACGAAGAAGTCTTTGAAGCCTGCCGGGCCGCCAGCATTCACGATCGAATCATATCCTTCCCGGACCAGTACAACACGAAGGTCGGCGAGCGTGGCCTCAAGCTCAGTGGTGGAGAGCGACAACGGGTTGCGATTGCGCGGACGATTCTTAAGAATCCCAAGATCATCATGCTTGACGAAGCCACATCGGCTCTCGATGCGCATACCGAGCAGCAGATTCAGGACAGACTGGGGCATCTCGGCCAGGGCCGGACATTGCTCATCATTGCGTACGTATTCGGACCCCATTGCGCAGTTGGTTTGAAAGTCTTGTCTAACACGGGTCACAGGCACCGACTGTCTACCATCACGCATGCTGACCAGATCATTGTCCTTAACAATGGCACTATCGCTGAGAAGGGCACTCATGATCAACTGGTTGCTGCCAACGGACGGTACGCCTCGATGTGGGAGAGACAAGTGCAGGCAGAACGTGCCGCGGAGAAGGCCCGTGCTGCAAGTAGGAAGGCACAGAAACTCCTTAGAAAGGCGAATATTGTCTCCAAGAAGCAGATGGATAGGCACTCGGACGGCTACACTAGCCTTGATTCGTCCACGATCCTGCCCGGCAGCTCAGGGAACAACTCAAAGGCCAACACCACTGGAGAGGATTCATCCAGCTCCTCTAGCAGCTCTGATGCAGAGTCCATACACAGTGTCCACAACGACTCAGACCATTCCGACCATTCTGACCGCTCTGGTCGCTCCAGTCGACATTAGCTGTTCCAACGGATACAACAAGACTGACATCTGGACACAGTCGGCCTCCTGGATACACACAGCATCAGCACACAGCTTCAGCCCTCTCAGCCAAGAACTGATACTGATGGCAATGTTTTTTCACCACCGCCAAACATGCCCTGTTTATTGTCTACAACCCCCCTAATCTGCAGCTTCCTACAGCAGGACTGCACATTTTCCTTTACGATTACAACGAGGCACGCGCCTTTTATGACCCAGGTACAATGGATTAACGGCTTAAGATTGCATCAAACCGGCGACTCGGAGTTTGGAGTTCACACACACATACACTTTTCTTCACCCTTTGGCTTTGGGATCCTGAAAACCAAAAACCCCTTTCACAAGTACAACAAAAACGACAACCCTGAAAATTGGTTTCTGGGGTCTGGCTTGTTTGGTCGGCCAGTAGGGTCGTCACTTTTTTCAACTACTGCCACCGGATACGCTCTCATTTCCCACCCTTTATGGTTGCAACCCATCCAGCCTTCGTTTCATAAACTGTGTGTACAATCAATGGATACAACTCGTCTTTTTCTTGAATGGACAGAGCATCCTTTTCTTCATTACCATCATCAGGAAACGACTTCTCCAATAATCATAAGCTCTCAACAGCAAACTTTCTTTCGATTACAGATCAACACCTGCTACCATTGGCAGCGTGTTTTGCATTGCGTTGCAGAGGCCGAATTCATCATTTTCGATACGACTCGAAATCACTTATCTGGGCCTGCACCGGCTTGGACGGCTGGAGGAACTGGGTTTCGGATGGTCATTTTGGGAGGTAGAACAGTCAAGCGACGGCGGACTCGCATTTTCAATGAACATTGCTTTTAGAAATTCCTTGCCATCCACGCGATGGGTGCGGCGGAAGAACTATCCGAAAGCCTGATTTAGCCCTTCCCTCTTGTTCCCTACCTCTTCATCTTTTTCCTTCTGTCTTATCTAGACAATGGACAAGGGAATATGCCAGAGGCTCATGGTGGCTGATTATAATGCCACCTCTCTTCTCCTTTCAGTTATTAGTATTAGGGCAGCGGCTGGGAACAGCCCCGCGAGAACTCAAGACTTAAGGTCCATAGACAGTAGTGCGCAAGGCTTTGTGATGCCATAGATCCAGTTTACTCAAATACTCTAAGTACTCTAAGTACCCCCAGAACGTCCATTGTTATGTGTTTGATGTGTGAAATGCTGTGTGTCTAATGCTATGTCTAATGCTGTGTCTTACGCCTGATCAGGTCTCCTTGCAGCTGTCTTTTCCTGCCTAACAGTAATGGTCCACCATTCAGATTCATAATGTATATTAGCCAACAACAATAACATCTGATATGGCATTGCATATTGCTTTAGAGATTAGGCCGCAGGTCATCGGTATATGATATACTCCGGGACTGACAATCAAGTCTGATAGACTTTTAGGCTGACATGACCTTGAGCAGTTAACTTCCAACCCACTTGTATGAATATAAACAAGACCAGACAGAGCCAGCACACCCGCGACTTTCCTCTCTGTTGAACTTGATCTGCCTCATCTTCCATGCCTGTTACCTGACCCATCTCCATGTCAATAAGCACCCTCAGTAGCCAAGGCAGGCACATGGCTGCCTCGATCTGCCGCGGCCTTCCTACCAACATTGTATCCCATTTTGCCAAGATACATCCGGGAAAAAGAGGGCCACAGGGCTGAGTTGTGTAAAATAGGGAGACTAGGATAGCCACGGTAGGTGTGAGAATGTTGTGGGCTGAGCAGACGCGAGGCCTTGCTTAAGCGGTGTGGGGGTAAGTTGGTTGAGTCGAGCAGGAGGGCGCGCCGCCATTATTCACGGACACAGACAGACCTGTATCACTTAATTCACCTCACTCATCAATCCCACTTCCCTCATTAATACCACCAAGCGCCCTGTCCTTGGCCCCCTGTCCCTCAGCCACCGGCATGCAGCACAACCAACCAGACGACGCAATCTGTTGTTTTTTGAATACCCGTCGGTAGCCGCACAATGATGATCGAAGTCTGATGTCGTGTGCTTCGCCAACGTTGATCTTACTTATCTTGAGGACTCGGCGTGACCCATCGAGCACCTATTCAGGGCCTTTGTTCTCTGGGACCAATAACTCATGGCCTGCGCGCGCTGGGCACCGTCGCCGTTTGATACATATAAATAGGTCAGTCCGGCGAGATGGCTCGATACCACTGCGCGTGTCGCGATTTGAATGCATTGCACGACAGTCGCGAAGCCACTCCAAGCGATTGTGGTCAGGAAATTTGGACATTTCCATTGTGACAAATAATCATGCCCCAGAATGCCTCGATTCTTATCTTTCTGGGTATCAGTGTGTGTATAGCCGCGAGTTGCGATAGCACGGGTGTAAGCGAATGTCTTCGTGAACTCCAGGGACACCGATACCGGTTCGTCTCAATACCTCGGATCAGGAATTCCGTATCCATGCTCCTACTCTGCGTGACCATTGGCAGGTCTGGCTCTGGGGGCACTGCTGCTCCGTCCGGATGCGTGACCATTGCTCTTGTTGTCGGCGAAGGCTTTTTTCCTCCTCTTCTCGGTTTCGTCATCGACATCGGTGGCTTCAGCGTCGCTGCGGTCGTCTTCCGCAATGTCGTAGCGGAGGAAGCGGTACGCGATGCGAAAGATGTAGAACAGCCAAAAGAGGTTTAAAGCTTGGAGAGACGCAAGGAGACCGAGAGTAATGTACTGCGAAAGGGTGCACTTGTACTGTTGTGTAGCCCAATTCAACTCGAATGGTCCGACAGTGGTGTACTCTGTGAAGAGGGAGAGGATGATTCGGAGGTTGATGAAATGGCGCAGGTAAATCCAGACACACATGAAGAGGAAAAAATAAGGCCCAACGATGGGCGAGTCGATGTAGTTCAAAACCTTGGACGTCTATCAAGTCAAGCCCGTTAGCCTTCCTCGCCGTTCCTTGGCTGGCTGCTGCTCTGATGAACGACGATCCGTGGAGAGGAGCATCTACTCACTGCCAGGAAGAAATCGCTAATGTCGTGTGTCGAGTATACTGCCAATCCCATGTACGTAAAGTGGAAGCGGTAGCTGAGGCCGATCAAGGCAAGACTGACAATGTGATGGCCAACCAGCTCTTTGAAGTCCTTACGGGGCTTCTCCATACCCAGCAGCAAGACGATTGCCTGCTGGGCCCAATACGCCGCCTGGAAGAGATAGTAGAACTTGAAGCCGGCCTCGTGAGTCATGTGCGGAAAGTCCTCGTACATGCCACGCGTGTTGTAGTACCAGACAGGCGTCTTACTCATTACGTATAAGCCAGCAGGACCGAGGCATCCAAAGTAGATGGCAGTGTACATCTGCTCCATGAAGCGAGCCTGCTTGCCCCGGGATCGGATGCCAGCGGCCCGGGCCAATGGTCGCAAGAGCTCCTGCATGACAAACTCGCGAGTAAAGGTCAGGACGACGGTGTAAAAGGACACAAAGGCGATGTCCCAGAGGCCTTTGCCATATTGAGCCGGGGCGCCAAGATTGGCAGGGTCGGGCGGCAAGCGGTACGAGAGGAAGATGAAGCGATGTACGGGATTCGAATCGTTGGGCTTCACAGCATAAAGGGCGGCGGTGATGGCGACAATGAGGGCGGGCACGAGGTACGTGTGTCTAGTCATGGCCTGACGAATACGAGAGAGGCCGCCGCGAGCACGGCGGCGTTTTGAGAGGCGTTTGGTAGATTCGGTCTGCAATAGAGCGACAAAGGGTCAGTTCTGCTGATTGGACAGCTACAGGGGCTCTGGTGTTCGCATCTCTAGGCATGAGGCTTGCCACGCGTAGAGAGAAGGTATGGACGGGATAGGGGTTGTTACAGGCGTGATGGGGCCGTCGATGGCTCCGTAGGTTGCGAGAGCGGGACCAGTATCGCCGGCACGGATGTCTTGCCCGAGTGCGCTGGACTTTCGTCGTCTTGCTGTCGTCGTAGTCGTCGTCGTTATTGCTGTTGTTGTTCGAGACGTGTTGGAGGAATGGTCGACGACGGAGTGTAATTGGTCGACGGAGGTGTTGAGAAGAGGGAATGGTTCGGAGTCGGCCATGATGACAGAAGCTTGCTGCCACCGCAGGCGTCTCAGGTCGTTTAAAGGAGATCGATCGGCTAGGGTAAGAGCCAGCAGACACAGAGGAGCAGAGAGAGGCAAATTTGACTTTGGAAGCTGTCGGCAAGTGCGGAGAAGGAAACCCGGGCAAGGAAGTCGTGGGTTGAAAAGGAGGAATTCGGTTTGTTAGACGTCGAGAAGGTCAGAGGGGAGGGGGGCTGTTGTCGATCATGAAAGTTTGGAAGGGAAAAAGACAGGGCGAACGTGGTCGGCGGCGGGCCGGTGGAGCAGGAGGAGCTGGCGAAGCGCGTGTGCGAGCGCACCGCTGATGCGTCAAACTCGGGGACGAGCTCAAGGTTGTTCCCTGAGTCTTCTGTGTTTCGTCGTGGGCTTTCGTCTGACCGAGAGAACAATCGTCCGGTTTCCCTTTTCAACCGCAATGCGGTCAAAGAGCACGATGTAGGAGCACCCGGGTGAAGAAAAAAATGGCCGGTCTCAGGCAGAACACCTTGATTCCTAGTATTTTGGAAGCCCGTCATATTTATTACCTGCTGCAGCCTTTTTAGCATTAAATCAATCCATCTATTAATCGCTGATTAGTCTTGAGCTTGCTAGGCAGCCTTAATAATGCTCTTTGGAGTATTAGAGTCGTAGTAATTAGGGTTGGTTTTGAACCTCGAGGGATTGGTAAGTGTAGGAGCGACCGGCTTTTTTTTTTACTTCACCCGAGTGAGGAGTAGCAGTAGGAATAGCAGCAGCTGAGCAGCAGCAGCAGAGGGACTGGGGAGAGGGCTGAGGGAGGGAGGGATCGGTTCAAACAGAAAGGATCAGACACAGAGGAGAGGGGGGGCAGAAACGAACAAGCAACGCACGTCTGCTACGAATCATGAGATTAAGCCAAACAAGTGGAAATCAAACATGAGCAGCAACGAGATCGTGAGAAGCTACCTAGCTAGGGGGGGAAAGACCAGCAGGGGTGAACAGGGGGAATAGAGAAAGCAAAGTAAAAACACCCTACCTACCTACCTACCTACCTACCTACGACAGGGGGTAAAACTATCGACCAATTAAACAAGGTGGAAAGATGGGGGGCCGTCGGGAAGTGGTGAATGGTCACATGCTCGGGGCGCTCCATCGTACCCGTGATCACCCCCTGCTTTTCGTTCCAGGCCCGGGTCACCTTACCTCATCTTCCATTTTGCGCGCCCCGCTGCAGGAGAGGTTGTATTCGTCCCTGGCATTACTTGCTACCCTGTATGCACGACACTAATTAGAAGTAGGCAGATACCTGTTGCTACCTTCCTTAACCTACCTTACCTAAGGTAGGTAGATAGGTAAGGTAGGTAGATAGGTACAGGTAGGTAGTGTAGGTACGCCATGCAGCACAAGCAAACCGACGCTGTATTATGCTACCCTCCATTTCCGTCCTCACCAACACGCCCTCTCTGGCCTTGCCAACAACAGTCGAGACAAGATACCTAGGCATGCACTGAACAGTAAGTACACACACGTGAGAATTGTCACGGCATCAAAAGCATAACCAGGGCCACCTTCTTGAGATGGGTATCAACGGCATGGCGCAAGAATTCCTTTCCCCCGTTCATATGCACCTCAGTGGCATGCCGGCAGTGATGTCTATCCGGCCTGCGCTCTTGAGAACTACAAAGCCTGGTCGCGATGTTGTACGTTCTGTGTCTCGAATCACGACGCAGCGAAGCTGGGCTGACAGCTCTTCGCAAACGAGTCAAGCTAACCTCGTCATCGAGATGGGAGCACGCACCTCCACGGGACTGTGATGCCGTAGTAGTACATCAAGCTCGATGACAGGAACAAAGACATGCGGGAGCAAATGACACGCTGGGGACACAATGTCCACAATGTATTTTCATAACTACCTCTGTTTCGCTCTTCGTCCCCGTCCGTTCTCGCCCAGTAGATGGCAAGTGACAAGAAAAAGCGGGAAGGGGGGTCAAGAAGATGTATGGTGACTTTTCTCTTTGTCGAGTCGCGCCTCTCTCTCCTATCTCACCAAGAAAACATCGTCGATGTTTTGGCAAGCGAAACTCAGTCAGGCGGAGGCTTCGTGCTATCACGTGTCGGTCGTCTTCCCCCAGCAGCCAGAAGTTGTCGCCTGTGGACGAGCGTCAGCTAGGCCGGCCCACTCATCCTTGACGGCCTCGGTTACACCATCAGCTTCATCATCTCGCCTTTCTCGTCTCGGGTTAATTTGTTTGGGCGGGAAGGGAAGTTCAGGTCGCCATCTTTTCACCTCCGGAACTCACTGCTTCATTGCATGAGCCAGTCGCCATCTTTTCACCTCCGGAACTCAATGCTTCATTGTATGAGCCAGTCGCCATCGGGACAGTGAGGACGAGGACTCACCGCTGGTCAAGACCGTGCAGACAGACCCTGTCTCTCAGATCTCAACCCCACCAACCAATGCAGCCTACCTAGGTACCTACCGGTACTCCGTACTAAATAGGTAGTTTAATCGCCCCGCGCGCCCACTGCCCACTACCCATCTCGCACATGCTAGCTAGCCCCTTTCCAGGTCTGTCTCCGGTCCTCGCCGAAGATCTGGGGCCGGCGCCGGCACTGCCGGCACTGCCGGATCAATCAAGACAACCAACGTCTCTCGTCCGGCTTTCCCAGGACTGGTCGGGCGACCACTGACTCTGTGCGCGTGTCGCGTGGCGGCAGGCATGCTGCCTCCCGGATCTCGGCTCAGCCATCAGAAGCACTCGAGTTTCTGCTATCGACTAGCCACACTTGCTTGCCTACTTCCTCCTCCGCGGTCGCCGCAAAACTCGTGGCTCTAGTGGCTCTTGCCTCCCGGGTACCACGGAAGTTCAATCAAGACACGACCCAGCTTCCCCCATCCACCAATCAATTCTTGTCTGTCAATGACGTCATGATGCAACTGTTCGGAGAGGGATCTCTCTCGCATTCTCTCCAGCGGCACTCGTCTCGTTTGCGTGTCACGCCCATAAGCCACCACGTAGCAAGACTTGGCAACGCGTCGCCAAGCGCCAAGCTTTATTGTTGTACACCTGCTACGCGCCTGATTTTCCAAATCTACCTGGCCTTGGCCTTGCGGGGAGCTTTGTACGACTCTGGAGACGGGAAGGCTCACAGGAACGGGCGTCTTTAGACGTAACAGACTAGGAACCGACTATTCGGGACACCAAACTGCAGCCTTAATCGAGAAAACAAGGCTCCGCCAAGCCACCTGCGGGCCGCCCCAAGCCGGCCCGATATTCTTCTGATTTCCAAGACCCAGGATGTCACTTGAATCGATCCTTTTTCTTTGTCGGGAGAGCAGGAGGGTCTTCCGTCACTTGAGGTGTGTCAAACTCCGGGGACTAATGCCGTATACTGTTGACAAGATCCGAATACGGAGTTGAGCCTCGCTTGATCTTCACTTCCTGGTGTGTCCGCCTGGCCCCGCCAGATCTGATGAATGCCTTGCTTTGCAAGCCTTGAAGGCCCCCCCGTCACTAAGAGAAAGACTGTTTAGTGGTGGTTGACGTGGCCCTCCGTGTCGGGTCCGCTTCGAGCACGTTTTGTACCCGCATCCAATGGGGTCCCCAGGGATCGGGACTGGCAGGCAGGCGGGCTGGGAGTCATGGACTGGAGAGTGCCGAGATGAAGACTAGAGAGAATCTTTGCATCTTGTGGGTTTGTCTCCCGCCTACAGGCAGCCAACGTGACCATAGCGTCACTCGAGTACGAGGCAGGCAGGATTACTGTTGAGTTTAACTGATTTGAATTCATTCGCGAAACTATATCGCTTTGATCTTCCTCTCACCACCTCATGTTCAAGCCCACACCTCTCCGACAGCGTCTTGGTATCTCTTCCAAACCCAGTTCCCCCCCTCTTTTGGCTCTCCTCACCCACATGAGGTCTTCTTGTATCTGAGCGCATTGGCTTGCTTCCCCTCCAGTGCCTGAGATCAGGTCATGAGATGACCACTGCCCCATGGAGAATCAAAGCCAAGTAAACGCCCATCTAAGCCTGCGTCGCCGGCTAGGCCGTTTTCCCCTCGTTCTAAACATATATATAGGTGCCCGTACGTCGGTCCTCATTAATTCGCAGAAGATTTTGGTATTCCACCCTCACCGTACCATGCAAGACGTCTTTACCCTCCAAAATCACCCCATGTACATCGACGTCCCGTCACACAATATACTTGGTAAAACTCCCAAATAAAACAAAACAAGGCTCGTGCCGGAGCCGTCCGTTTTCCCCTTGGTGATGCGCCGTCATGATTGCTCGCGATGCAGAAGTCGAAGAGGAAGGAAATGGGCCCACAGCGCCACGCTTTGTTTTTCTGTTTTTTCTTTTTGAAATCGACACAGAAACGTCATTTCGACCGCACAGACCCGTTCAGGGACTAGTCTGCCGGCCCGAGTCATCTCCTAACCGCCGGCCATGGGAAGGCGCGCTGGGTGACTGAGGCTCGTGCTCCTGCTGTTTAGGTCGTACACCGGGCCAGAGAGGTGGCCTGCTCAGTTGCATCGTTGCCGCTTCTGGAGGTTGACTCGCACCGCGTGAAAGATGGGAGAAGTTACTCGCTGTCCGGCCGAGTGCACCGGTAGGCTGGGGAGCGAGGGCAGACGCGTCGCTCGTAGTCCTGGTGAGTGCCGCACGCTCATGGGTCTCTTGGCCCCTCTCCTCTTCCAGCAGTTGAGCCAATGCTGCCCCTTGCCTCGGTGGCGCGGGGATGACGGTGACTGGTAGACTGTCCGTCTCGGGAGTAGGGCGCATCTTCTCTCTGATCTTCTCGGCTTGTGTCGCTGCGAAGTCTTCCAAGCGGGCCCGGAGATCCCATCTTCCAGCATCATCGTGACCGCCACGGGCTTCGGACTTGAACTCGGCATGAGCCATCACTTCAGCGGGTGGATCCCGAGCGGTTCGCCGGAAGAGCGGGTTGGCGATGAGCGATCTCCATCCATTCCTGCCCTTCGCGGCCATGTCGTCCTGGGCTTCCGTGTCCATTTCAACAGCCTTGTGAGTCGCTGGTCTCGGGATGGGAGCCGCCATCGCGGGCTCGTCGTCGCTAGCGACTGACTTGCTCCTTGAGAATGCAGAGTCACTCCTTGAAATGGCAGCTGCTTGGTAATGTTGAGGCGGGTGTGCTTCCTGGGGCGCAGCCTCTGGTGTTCGCGAGGTTGCTTCCGACGGCATTTGGTACCTGACGGCATACACAGTGCTCGCTGCACTTGCTGTGTCGGTTCGGCTCACGGGAGTTACCGCGGGAGCGGGCCGTGAAGGCCACACTGTCGGACGCAACAGACCGCCCATGGATCTTTGGCCATTCTGGGCGTTGTGCGGTTCGGTATTGGCCTGGGCGTGGTTGGCACGGTACCTGGAGGCGATTTGTGTCATGCCGGGCCAAAGGTTACCTCTGCCACCAGAAGAACCTTGAGCGACGGCTCCACCACCTTGGGGACCATCTTGACCATCGTCGTCCCGGCCGCCGTGCCGATTCTTCCTTCTTCCGAGCCAAGGAAATTCCGAGGCAGATACTTCCAGCATTTCGTCGCCGTCAAATATTTCTCGTCCAAGAATACCGTCCTTCTTCTCTTCCCTCTCCAACGCTTCGATTCTTTCCACCCATTCCCAAACCACCACGCTGGCGGCCGCGGCACCAACCCAACGAACGTAGTCTCCCCATCCCGTGAATTCCGGCTTGGCCATGTCCAGGACGAAGAAGACAACTGGGACAAGGATGGCGAAGAGGGAGAGGGTGGAAACCAGAATCATGTTCTTCATCAACGGGTGGTAGAACGCGTATCGCTTCTTCATGAGGGAGTAGTAAATAACCCAGGCGGCGTACAAAAGACCGAGGGAGAGTTGAAACAGGTAGCTGAGAGCGGGTATGGCATTGACGAAGCTTCGGGGACGGGCGTTGCCGTTGCTCCCGCTGGTGGGGAACTGAAAGCTGTTGAGGGCGCTGAAGATGAGGTTCAGCGTGATCAGCGCGAATGCAGTCCACTTGATAATAACCTTTTCCCGCTGGCGTGGGAAGAGTCGGATGAGAGTTTGGGCTTGCGCCAGCCACAAAAACGTGTCAGAAATCAGGCGAATGACCTTCAGTTCGGTGCCGTCCATGACCTCCGATTGCATCTTTTGAGCGTCCTGGATTGCCCATTGGTACTGCTGCTCCGCCACCTTGAACGTGTCGGCGCTGGCTATCGTAAGAGAGATTGCAACAGTAACGGCAGCCACTTTCTGCAGCCACGGTCGTCCTCCGATGCTGATTCCGTTCGACGTTCCGCCACCGGTAAACCCGCGTCGACCCAGATATACAATTCCGCCGTCGAGAAAGGATCGGGGTGTGATAAATAGCATTATAACAAGCATGTATGCCGTCACAGTCGTCGCGGCGAGTGCGTAGCAGACGGGGAAGATAGATTGAGAGAAGAAGGGATCGCGGAAGTCTTTGAATTGCACCGCGCCTCCGGTCGTGGTTTCTTCGTAATTTACACCATTGTTTGCGATAATGATGGGTGCAGCGGTAATAAACTTGGCGGCGGCGGCTCCCGCAGCCCCCAGGTCGGAGAGAGGATTTGAGTTCCCCATGGTCGCGGCGCCTACTCGTCGAGGTGCTTGTCGATGAGGAACAAAGCGGCCAGCCGCAGGTGAGGATCAGAAGAGGCTTCCTCCTATTCGCGAACACTCGCCATCGAAGAGACGTCGCAGTCGTCAGTGGTTTCGCAGTGGCGATTGACGGCGGCGTCGGGTTGTTGTCGTCGAGGGACGCGGATTCGGGGGCTCGGTCGGACGGATGGCCGCAGCGGTAGTCGAGGAACACGAGTCCGGGCGTTTTCCAATTTCGCGCACAAATTGTTAGAGAACCGACGCGTAGTTCGGCGGACGAAGCATCGGTTGTCCAAAAACTTCCAAGAGTAGGTCGAATAGTGACAGCAGGCCACAGTTGAAGTGTTAATAAACCGGGTCAGGTTAGAAGTCGTCAGTGACCGAAAAGGAGAATGGGTTCCAAGACGGCTTGCGTGTGGGGGGGGGGGGGCTTGTGGGAGGGATCA
>PJEX01000429.1:0-36444 GCA_005350895.1 Colletotrichum tanaceti | reverse complement strand
CCCCCCCCCCCCCCCCTTTTTTTTTTTTCTTACCTTTTATTATAATCATCTTTCACAGTGTTTCCGCCTCAATCTCTTCCACTGCTTCTCTCAAGACTCGACAAATCACCCGTAGCTCTTCTTCCGTGGCCGTGTACGGAGGCGCGAGCAAGACGTGGTCCCCCCGAGTGCCGTCGACCGTGCCGGCACCGGGATACAACGCCACGCCCTTCTCGAAGGCCCGCTCCTGGACGCGGATCCCGAAGCCCGTCTTGGGATCAAAGGTCTCTCGGGTGTCCCGGTCCCCGACGAACTCCACGCCCCAGAACAGCCCCCGGCCCCGGATGTCACCGACCGATCGGCAGCCGGTCAGCTCGGCGCGGAGCAGGGCCTCGAGCGTCTCGCCCAGCCGGGCGCAGCGAGCTCCTCGGCCGGCTCGGTGGTGTATGCCTGCGTGTGGACGTAGCTCACTTTCCGGGCCTGGTCGGCGATGGCTTGGATGACCTCCTCGTTGCCGTGGCCGATGATGGCGACGGCGGCACCCCCGCAGGCGTCGATGACTTTCCGTCCGTTGGCCAGGTTCAAATAGACCCCGCTGGCGGATTCGACCATTGAGGGATGCTGGACCAAGGAGCGGTGCATCAAGCGACCCTCCGCGCCGTCGGGCTTGAGGCTTGTGGGGTTCCGGCAGGCCGCGGCCGGCGTGAAGAGCTCGTCGTCTCTTGCGGGAGCCATAGTTGTGATGATCATAGCACTTATTAATCGTTGAGTAGCACCAGTGTAAGCTTTACAACACATGTGCGGTTTATTAGGAGAGATTCTTCTCCAATAACTCGGAGTCAGAGTCGAGTTGATATCATACCCCATTCCTCGGCGCTAGTGTTCAAAGCCGAGAGATCGGATCGGGCTCGACACCGGCTGCTTTCTTCCCCCGGACCCGGAGCATAACCGGGATCCCGAACCGGGGTCGATCGAAAGAGTAATTATCACGATGGACCCACTAGAAGCATGATAGTGAAATTGCTTGTCACAAATGACGGGTGCGTCAGAAAGCTCTGCGAAGAAGAAGAAAAATCCGATATAGGTTCTGAGGCAAACCTAACACGGCATATTACGATATCCACCCCCCGTTCGAGAATCCCATTGACTGCCGCCTGCGAAAAATGAACTCGAACATAACTCTCCATCATGAACCAGAAATGTGCATAACATCTAGTAAAGACCAAGTTTGTTGTGTTGTCATTATGGATCCCGAGAAAGAAACTCCAAGCCCCGTCTGCCGTGACGCCGCACGCGCCGCGCGAGTCGAGGCAAGACTGACACGAAACAGACCATTCGAGCGACGGCTCGTCGACCAGCCCGGCAGCGAAGCCAGACGAACAGACGTACGTCGACTGGGGAGCGTGGATCGCGGTCGCGGCCTCCTCCCTGACCAAGTTCGTCTCCTTGGGATCATCCTCTGGGGGGGTGTCCATCCCTGCGTCGTTTTAATTCCCTAGAAGCACCCGTTTCCGGGAACAAGTCTTCCCGTCAACTCCAGTGGTGAGTTTCTGTAAAATAAGATAAAGTAATAAAAAAAAAGAAGAAGAAAAACACCTGCGATAGAACTATTATGTAGACTAACAAGATTGTCTGGGTACTGCTCTAAGCAACCTTGCTTCCTCTTGCTAGTGGGAGGCCACCGCCCTGGTCTGCTTCCCGCTCTTCATCCCGCCCTACTTCGTCCCCGTCTTCTTGAGATCGATGGGCTACCCCCACGAGTCTTGGCGGCTTGGAATCTGGCTTCCACCCTCTGGGACGTAATTATCTTGGCGGGCTGGGTCGCGGGACACGCTGCTGGGCCCCGTCGAGAACCTAGCTATCTATCTGCATGCTCTTCATGAGCCTCAGCTCGCTCCATCGTCTGGCCGCTCTCGACCTCCATCGGCATCTTCGCCGTCCACCTCGTCTTCATCGGCTGCGGCGCGTTCTTCAGCCTGACGCCCGTCGCGGGTACGGCGCCACGTTCGGCGGCGGGAACACTCTCAGCATCGCTGCATCATCCCCGTGGTCTGGACGACGTGGTTTTGCGGCTTCTCTTTTGTAAGATTTTTTTTTTCTTTTTCTTTTTTCCCTTCCCCTCACAACTCTCCAAGACTCAACCACCTTTCCTAATCAACTTGGATCAGGGTACGCCGATCGCTTCCGGACTCTGCTCTCTCTCGGGAGACGCCGACGGTCTCGAGAGTTTCAGACCGGCTGCGTATTACGCCGGTGCCATGGCAATGGCGGGATTCGCTTGCGTGCTGGGCATAACGGTTCGCGCGCAAAGCAGAATGATGGCGGTAAGAGCGTAGAGACTGGGATAACGATGGAAGCTAATGAGTCGAACGAACCTTGGTGGATAATCAGTAATACCACCAAAGACATAGACGGCATAGAGAGAGCATATAGACATAACTAGACAGAGAGAACAACAAGAACCTAAAATCAACCACAACACTGGTAGTATCGACTTGAGTAATTACCGAAAATCAGGCAAGCCACCAGAATCCTTCTCTTTTGGGGGGGGGGTTTTCTTTTTTCTTTGTTCTCTCAATCTTGCCCACTTGAACGTTGGGTGCCAAGAGATGGGAAAACAACCTCAGCGGCGATCAGCATCCCCAAAACGGCGGAGGTCCAGAGGGTCCCAGAGGCAGCTGTTTGATTATTGGCGGACTTGGGTAAGTGCGCTGGAGTGTCAATGTCGTGATGGCGATGCGGGGGGGAAACAAACCCATTCGACTGGTGGGTTTTGGTCGTCCTGATCGTCGACGGTCGTCCGGACACAAACACGACGTCACATCAAGACCCCCCTCTCCTCCTCTCCTCTCCATGAACCACGGGATAGGGCTTGGCAACGCTATCGGCGCCGATCAATCTACTTGGAACGCCTTTTTCGACGGCTGGTATTGGTGCTGTTAAGTTGCTCGGGGGCTGCTGCGCCAGCCAGACCAGCCCACGACTCTCTTTTTGTTGACATGGCCGAATCCTGCCATTCTGCCATTCTGCTTGGCGTGAATCAAAGATGGGCCAAGTCCGGGGTGCGTTCAGCCTAAAGGCCACCCGTGTATGTAAATCTTCCGCCGTCAGTGCCCCCATGTGAGATGAACTTGGACTGTCGAGAAGAGAAAGGCGTGAATCTTTCCCGGGGACCGATGGTTGGGCTGCGAAAGTCTTATAAACTCACCATCCCACTGCACAACCCATGGCGGCGGAAATCTTGATTCTTGAAGAATAACTAAGGCGGTAATTAAACGGTTGATACACCAACACATATCACTTCACCCAAGAACTCAACATGAAGTTCTCTTCCTCTCTTCTCCTTCTCCTGCAGGGTGCCGCGGCGGTTCATGGCGGCGTGGTGGAGAGGCAGGCCTCGGGCTGCCTGGCTTCCGCTCCGGGGTTCGCTTCTCTCAACGGCGGAACAACCGGCGGCGCCGGCGGCACGGTCGTGACCGTCACGACCCAGGCGGACCTCGAGAAGTACGCCGGCGCGTCCGAGAAATACGTGATCAAAGTCAGCGGCCGGATCACCATCACGCCCCTCGGCAAGGAGATCAAGGTTGCGAGCGACAAGACCGTCATCGGCCTCGGCACATCTGGCGAGCTCTACCAGGGTATGTGGTGGAACGGCCCCCCCCTTTGAACAATGTTTGTTTGACATTAAATAACTAACTGGGGTTCTCTTCATTAAAGGCGGATTGGGGTTGAACGGGGCCAAGAATGTCATCATTCGGAACCTCAAGATCGGCCACACCAACCTGAACGACGGCGTCGAGAACGACCGCGACGGCGTCCAGGCCGACACGGTCAGCAACATCTGGATCGACCACTGCCTCTTCGAGGACGGCGGCGACGGGCTGCTCGACCTGCGCAAGGACACCACCTTCTTCACCGTCTCCAATAACGTCTTCCGCAACCACGACAAGACGTTCGGCATCGGCTGGACGGAGAACGTCTCGGCCCGCGGCACCATCAGCCACAACTGGTTCGACGGCACCAACCAGCGGAACCCGTCCGCCGACAACCTCGCCCAGGTCCACCTGTACAACAACTACCTCTACGGCGTCACCTCGTACGGCCACTACGCCCGCGGCGCCACCAACGCGCGCGTCGAGAACGTCTTCTTCGAGAACACCAGGAACCCGCTGACCCGGGACGCCGCCGCCGTGCTCAACGCCTCCGGCAACACGTACAAGAGCTGCACCGGCACCGTCGCCGCCAACTCCGGCACCTCGTTCGACCCCGGGAGCTACTACTCGTACACCCTCACCCCGACGGCGGACGTGCCTGCCTACGTCAAGGCCAACGCGGGGCCCAGGGCCGCTGTTTGTTCTTGAGTTCTTGATGAAGCCTTGATCCCGAGAAGAAGTGGGCAGACTCCGCGGACGTGACAGTCCGGGGTTCCCCTTGGTGGTTTGAGGCAGATATCTCGCGAGGGATGGGGTTACAGTGTACTCACGTATCCAAGTCTGGCAGTTTATGAAGAATCAACCTAAAGAAGCCGTACATGGCACAAAGTATCCCGTGTTCTCTATTTACAGCCATGGTGTGAAATGTCTTTCATCCACTCTCCCAGAAGGCGTCTACTCGCAACAGCGTAAGGAAACCAGTGCGACTCACAATAATTCCCGTCAAGTGTCCAACAATGAGAAGGGAAAAGGCGAGTAGGAAGCTAATGTGTACGATTCTCTTACAACAACAGCCACACCAACCACAACAACTTGTCCTAATCAGTGGTGAAATGTTGACTTCAAGTTGCATACGCGTAACGCTACTCGATTTGATAATTCCACTCTTCTCCTTGAAGAGGAAGGCTCATCGCCGCCGACCTCGTCTCTAGTCCGGCTTGGCTCACCTGACCATGGTTACTTACTTATTCCCAGCATCGCATCACCCCCCCCCGTCATCGTGGCGTCGCAGTCACGCTCGCAGTCTGACTCAATCACTCGAATGGTATTGTTCGACCCTTCTTCCAGCTGTGTGGACGGGATTATTCCGAGATCCGTCCAAAAACTAGCGTCGGGGTGACTTGTAGCGACAGGTGAACGAGGGACGCCGCTCGACCGGACCAAGTGGGTGTGGTGCTCGCCTACTGGAGGGGGTATTGTCCGCTGCAGCCAAGGCTTTTTGCCCATCTTGGAGGTGGAGGGCCTCGTCGTATCCGTTTTACGTATTATTACCTAGCAGCAAAAGGGGTGTCTTCATAATTTCCTATTTAACCATGACCTGGACCTCGATGAGTCGTAGGGACAAACCATCTGTTTTGAGAGATATCACCAACGAATTACCACATCTCCCAGACCCAACAACATGATGAAGTTCTTCAGTCTTCTCTCGTCCCTCGCCGTCTTGGCGAGTGGCGTCTGGGCTGCCTCGAGGACCTCGCCGCCCTCTGGCTCTATTGTTGTTGCCAAGTCTGGCGGTGCATTCACTTCTGTAAGTCGCGTTCCCAACTTCCCATGGGTCCAGGGTTCCGATAACCCCCCTCTCCCTCTCTCTCTTGGCTCTCCCAAAGTTCACTGGTGATATCAACCATGACCTCTTCGTCCTAACCACATGGCTACCCTAGCTCCAAGCCGCCATCAACTCCATCTCGGCCAGCTCCACCGCGACCACGACCATCTTCATCCAGCCGGGGACGTACTCCGGACAGGTCTCGATCCCCAGCCTGAAGGGCAAGCTCGTGGTCTACGCCTACACCACCAACGACCAGGACTACACCAAGAACCAGGTGACGCTGACGAACTCGCTGTCCGCGGCCGCCGCCGGCAGCAACGACCTCTCGGCGACGCTCCGCGTGGCCACGGACTACTTCAGCCTCTACAACGTCAACCTGGTCAACGGCTTCGGCAAGGGCTCGCAGGCGCTGGCGGTCTCGGCCAACGGGCAGTACCAGGCGTACTACGGCTGCGGCTTCGTCGGGTACCAGGACACCGTGTACACCAACAAGCCGCACCAGGTCTACAAGAACAGCTACGTCGAGGGCGCCGTCGACTTTATCTTCGGCAACGACGGCAACGCCTGGTTCGAGAGGTGCACCATCGCCGTCAACGGCGCCGGCTACATCACCGCCAGCGGCCGGGACACCGCCGACGCCTACTGGTACGTCATCAACCGGTCCACCATCGCCGCCAAGCCGGGCGCCGCCGGCGTCGCCAAGGAGTCCACCGTCCTCGGCCGCCCGTGGAGGGAGTACGCGCGCACCGTCGTGCAGAACTCGGTCCTCGGCGACGTCGTCAAGCCCGTCGGCTGGTCCGCCTGGGGCTCCAACCCGACCGCCAACGTGTACTACGCCGAGTACGGCAACACCGGCACCGGCGCGGGCGGCACCCGCGTCAGCTGGGCCAAGAAGCTGTCGAGCCCCGTGTCCATCGACGCCATTCTGCCCGGGTGGACCTCGTGGGTCGACACGACGTACTGGTACTCCTCTTGAGAGCTGTAAAGGGTTGGGTCGTGGTGAAGTCATGAACAAGTAATTGATCGGATTCAGAGCTTCGGTTGACGAAATTACTGAACACGAGTTGCTATTGCCTCGACCCTAATACGAACCATCACATCATACCCCAATAAACCGTTCTAGCCCCTAGTTGATCCAGGGAGTCGATGCTGCGTTGAACTGGGTGTCACATACGTATAACCAACTTGACCGTGTCCTTGGGTAGTTAGCAACGGCCTGCCATCTCTTACTTGCAAGGTTTCTTCCAAGAAAGCATCCGAGTGCATAATTTAAAGCGGTTAGTTTCTTCGAAGGGAGTTATGATTGGTATTACTTTGTCTCTTGAACCGGTTAATAGTACAATCAGAACGAACCCGCATGGCTTTTGAGGAGCCAATGTGTATCTGTTTACTTTTCTCGAGAGTAATGTTACCTCAATATCATTTCGTTTGTATGTTGTGTAAAGAGTTGCGAAACCAAATAATGCAGAATTTGTCTTTAAGGCATACGAAGCAAAAAGACTAATTCAGCTTCACACCACTGAGGGTTTTCCAAAGACAACAAAATCTCAAGCGAGTCGTTACTCATTGATTAAAGAATATCTAGTTTCTCTACGACGCTCCAAGTCGAAAACCACCCGGTCGAAGCATCTCCTCTCTCATCATCCATGCTACTGATGAGTCTTTGCCGGCTTCGGAATGTCTTTCATCGGCACAAGATCTGTCTCGTCGCTGTCGCTGTAGGATATGGTGAAGGTCTTCTGGAACGTGATATGCCGGTCCTCCACGTCGTGGACAGAGTTGCCCCTGTCCACGGTGACGACCCCGACGGTGCGCGGCTGGCTCCGCGCCCCCTTGGACCTGACGTCGCTGCCGTACTGCTGGTAGTACGGCCTCCCCCTGCTCCGGAGGGTCGAGCCAGACATGCCCGGGAACAGCTTGACCAGGATCATGCGGATGGAGGGCAGACAGGCGCAGATGATGCCGACGCAGATCTCGACCGTGCTCCATACGCTGACGTCGATGAAGTCCATGGTGGCGTTGGAGCCCTTGGCGAAGTCGACGAGAGACTGGAGGCGAATGATGCTCACGACGGTCACACTTGGGGGGGCATGTTAGCTGGCATTGGCCGTTGGAAGAGAGAGCGCAAAACTAGTGAAACAGGATAGAAACTCACAAGGTGCCGACGATGAACATCAAGGCCACTCCCACCTTCTTCTTCCAGTGCAGCTTCAGGGCCCTCAGCTGCCACAGGGGGATGGCGAGCATCCAGAGGTCCAGGGCGATGCTGATGGCGGCGTTGGACCAGCTGACGGCGTTGGCGTCGGCGCAGGAGCCCTGGTGCAGGCCGTCCCACTTTGTCCAGAAGTAGCGGATGGGCCTGCACTGGAAGACGGCGGCGAGGACGAAGGCGAGGCCCCAGACGACGACGAAGGCGGCGGTGGCCCAGAGCAGGCGGCGGACGGGGCGGGCGGGGAAGATGCGCATGTAGAAGAAGAGGATGGCCAGCTTCACGAGGGCGACCTGCAGGAAATACAGCCAGGCCATGACGTGGAAGTAAAAGAGCACGTTTGTGATCTGGCGGGCCTCGAGCGTCCAGATGTCCCGGCCCAGGCCGTTGGCGGTGGTGCCGTGGACGGTGATGACGGCGCTGGGCAGGGCGGCGACCAGCGTGGCCATGACGAACCAGTCGTCCCAGCCGACGTCGAGGCCGCCGGCCAGGACCACCTTGTAGCCGAACCGGGCCGCGACGCAGACGGCGGCGAGGACGGCCATGGTGTTGGAGAGGACGACGTACGGCCCGGCCCGGTTGTGCACGGGGGCGCCGCAGTTTGTGAGGCTCGCATTCTTGGTGGCTGTTTCATCGTTATCATACGGTGCATACAAGGGCCTTCATGAAGAGGAGAGAGACAAAAGAGGAAACGTTGATGTAATTACCGAGAGCCTCTGGGATGGTACAGCTGACTGACACGCACAGAGTGACGTTGTGCTGGAACTGCTCGTCGGTGCAGATGCAGGTCTGGTTTGTGGGAGCGCAGAAGCCGCCGGTGAAGGCGCTGGCGATGCATTTCGTCTATTACAGTGTTGCGTGGAGAGTTCTCGTCAGCTTCATTTATCCGTCCCTTGTCCTTGTTCGGTCTCTCTATTTGAGGCTTTGAGCCCAGAAGAGTCAAGACTCTAGCCAAGAGGGAGAGAATGAGATTCCGAGAGAAAACGTACGGCACAGGCCGGATAGCTGGGCTTGCTGGAGGATGCGTCCTGCGCCTGTACGGCGGCGGCGAGGACGCCAAGGACCAACACCAACACGAGGCGAAGGAAGGATGCCATGTTGCTTCAAGCTTGTCCTTTGTTTGTTTGTTTGTTTGTCTTGCTCTTGCAGGCGGAATCCGTGTTTGGGGGGGGGGGGGGCCGGCGGGTTTCCCAGCGAATCCGGGGATGATCATCCCTTCATAAATGAAAGTCGGCGGCTTTATTTAATTATTATTACTTGCGTGGGAACGACATTCCCGGTCCTCCCATGTGGCAGCCAGCCGCGGGTTTCCCGGGATAAACCATCGTCTGATTCGTCTCGCCATCGCCCTCCCAAGGAACCTGGAAAATCCCCCCAAGGGCTACGCGCCGCTAGTCCATCTTTCCTCTCAGACTCCCCCCTTGCTTCGGTCGATGAGACAGACAGCTGTCCCTTGGAGTTGAATCATAATAATGGTTCCTGGTTGGTCTGCGGGCGACACATGCTTCGGCTACAGCCTCCCCCCATACCGTATACGGCTGCTGCTGAGAGAGAGAGAGAGATGAGACCTTTCGGAGAAGGGGGGGCAACTCTTAACACGTGTGACACGCACCTCGAAGCCAAGGCCCCAAGAGCCCGCCTGGCCCCTGCAGGAAAGGCGCGGTACGGGTAACGGAGTGGGAAGATGCAAAAGCACCGGCGGCACAGCACAGCACAGCAGGTCTGGATCCCGGAGATGAGTACCCTACCAGGTGTCAGACTGTCAGTCAGTCTGTCGGGTCGGAACCGTTGGAGAATAATTCTGCATGCATGCACGTGGCGGCATCCGCATTCGGTTCGTGACGAAGCTGTACCCCTTGGTATGATGGTTGCTGCTTGCTGGTTCGTGATGGACGATATCGTGCAAACAACCAGACTCCGAACCGGGCTCAGGCTCTGGCTCAGGCTCGGGTTTTCCCCCGTTGTTGTCGTTTTAGTCTTTGGGTCTTTTAATTAATGTTAATTAATCTTGTTGATCAACTTAAAATCTGTGGGCTGTGGGCTGTGGGCTGTGGGCTATGGGATGACATATGGAGAACGGAATAGATAACTAATTACCTAGTACACATCTAACACAAAGGGTCGGCCCCCACGTCAAGATTGACGCCGGGGCTTTCGGGGGCCGCCCCGGTGCCTCAACCCAGATCTCCACGTCTGTTTCGTATCCGGGTCTATCCCCCGTGATCCATGCAACTCGGGTGGCAACCGGATGATGGGTTCCGCAACAGGAAGCTCTCTGCTCTCACCCATTTGCCCCATCCCCGATTCCCCCCCTGATAACTGTGATGAGTGGATGTAGTAATAGGACATGGGGCTGCCGTAAGTCCAGTCCGCGAGCTCCAGCCTCCGGTCGGGCCCGGTATAGGGCCAGTTCGGGGCATCTAGCCCGCAGTCTATCCATCTGAACATTGATAACGACCCGTTGGTTCATGCGACGTTCATGCGACGTTGTAAACCCCTCGGCTGGTGTCCATCGACAGACAAGGCAATAAGACGGGAAAAGACTCAAAAGAGGGGGGATGGGGGGGGACCTAGGTAGTCTGGAATCTGCAAAACATCGTAGGCCGAGGCATCGCCCTTGTGCTAATTACTCAGGGGTATTGTGTATTGTTAATTCGCCCTTCGCGCGTGGAGCTAATCACTTGGATCGTTAGATGCGAGAGATATATGAGTTGCAGAACCAGTCACACACATACTCTCTCTCTCTCTCTGATGGCCTGCTCTCTTTGACCTATCACCTCCATCCCTCCCTTCTCTCTGTCTCTCTATCTCTCCAATACCCTAATTCCCTCCCCTTGGCTACTTGTCCAACTCAACGCCATCATCATGAGGATCTCTTATCTGGCCGTAGCCACCGCCTTGGCTACCCTGACCTCGGCCGCCGCCGCCGCCGCCGCCACCGCTCCCAAGCAGCAGCAGCAGCAGCAGCAGCAGCAGCAGCAATGCCACTGCTTGCCTGGAGACAAGTGCTGGCCGTCGACCGCCTCCTGGGACGGGCTGAACGCCACCGTCGGCGGCCGTCTCGTCGCCACCAAGCCCATCGGGTCGCCCTGCCACGATCCCACGTACGATGCGGCCGCCTGCGCGGCGCTGCAGTCATCCTGGACGAACCCCTTGACCCAGTTCGTCTGCTCCTCCTTCTGTTCCTCCTTCTACTCCCCCTTCTACGCCTCCCTCCTACCTGATACCTTAATATGTGACGTGACGTGACCGGACATGGCGTTACATGGGTGCTGACGGGGGGTTCCGCTCTGTTTCTAGCATCCCCTCCTCGTCTTCCGTCATGCAAACCTACTTCGCCAACCAGTCCTGCGACCCCTTCACAGACCGAGCCGTGCCCTGCACCCTCGGCAACTACGTGAGCTACGCCGTCGACGTCCGCTGCACGGCGGATGTCAGCAACGCCCTCCGGTTCGCCAAGGCCAACAACCTCCGCGTCGTCGTCCGCAACACGGGCCATGAGTGAGTCACGATGCCGTTCACCCTCTGCTTGTTTTCTTCCGAGTCCAGAAATGTTGATTCCGACTTTGGATCTCTCTCTCTTGCTTCTGTCCCCTCTGACTTTCTGATCCTTTGGCAGCTTCCTCGGCCGCTCTACCGGCGCCGGTGCCCTGGCCATCTGGACCAACCACCTCAAGACCATCGACTTCACCACCTGGTCCGACAAGTACTACTCGGGCCCGGCCGTGAACGTCGGCGCCGGCGTGCTCGGCTACGAGATCCTCGAGGCCGCGCACGCCAAGGGCCTCGCCGTCGTCTCGGGCGAGTGCGCCACCGTCGGCCTGGCCGGCGGCTTCATCCAGGGCGGAGGCCACAGCGCCCTCTCCACCCGGTTCGGCCTCGGCGCCGACCAGACCCTCGCCTTCCAGGTCGTCACCGCCGACGGCAGCACCGTCGTCGCCTCGCCCGCCCGGAACCCGGACCTGTACTGGGCCCTCAGCGGCGGCGGCGGCGGCACCTTTGGCGTCGTCACCGGCGTCACCGTCCGTGCCCACGACGCCGCCGACACCCTCGTCGGCGGCGCCGCCTTCCAGCTGCTCGCCGCCACCACCACGCCCGACAGGTTCGCCGCCGCCGTCGCCAAGTTCCACGAGCTGCTGCCCGCCATGACGGACCACGGCGCCTTCGCCGTCTTCCTGCACAACGCCCAGTTCCTCGTCCTCCGTCCCCTGACCGTCTGGAACGCCACGGCCGCCCACGTCCGCGACGTCGTCCTCGGCCCCTTCGTCCACGCCCTGGCCGACATCGGCATCGCCCTGCCCGTCGCCTACAGCGAGCTCTCGTACCGCGACCACTACGCCACCCACATGGGCCCCTTGCCCCAGGGCAACCTCGAGGTGGCCCGCTACCAGTTCGGCGGCCGCCTGATCCCCCGCGCCGTGCTCGAGGCCGACAACGACGGGTACCAAAGGGTCGTCCGGAACCTCACCGCCAACGGCGTCCTCCTCGCCGGCAGCGTCGGCCGGTACGAGAAGCCGGCCGGCGCGCCCGAGAACGCGGTCCACCCGGCGTGGCGCAGGGCGGTCATGCAGCTCCAGCTCATCACCAACTGGGACGACGCGGCGCCGCGGGCCGACATGGAGGCCGCCCAGCGGCGCATGACGGAGGAGTTCATGCCGCTCATCCAGTCCGTGACGCCCGGCAGCGCCTCGTACATGAACGAGGCCGACTTCCGGCAGCCCGACTGGCAGACCGCCTTCTTCGGCGACAACTACGCCAGGCTGCTGGCCGTCAAGAACAAGTGGGATCCCGAGTCGCTGTTTTACGTGCTCAAGGGCGTGGGCAGCGAGGCGTGGAACGTCGCGCCCGATGGGCGGATGTGCCGGGCTTGAGTCTAATCAACATATAATAGAAAGTAGTACTGTTTCTCTGATGGTTGTCCCAAACTGTGTGAGACAATCTTCTCTTGATGAATCGTTGAAGCGACTGGGCAGAGTTGATGTTGAACAAAGCAGTGACTAGTAGGAAGAGAGTTGACAAATTACATTCAGGAACATGACATTTTCTCAATAATTATTTCAACTTCACCAATGAGTCAACCAGGTAGTAGGTCGAGCAGTTTAACAATGATTCGCCGTTCAACCCCTCTCCTGATGATCGAGGCCAAGTCGATAATACTATCAAAACGACGCAATACTGGAAGGGGTTTGAAGAAATCGACAAGATCTGTAAAAGCTGAAGATGCAATGGAGAGCAATTTGAATCACATAAAAAGCAGGCGACTAATACAATATCATAAAGTACAAACAATACTTGTCAGCAACTTCAAAACCAACTCTACTTCCTATGATACACAGAGACACCATAGCTTGGATCGTTGCATACGTTGGTTACTATGATACGACAACTGTGATATTGGGGGCCAAGAATCACCCTAGTGCTGATCTTCACATGCAGCCAATGGCGCATCGAAACCTCCGTCATGCTGCCTTGTTCGACAGCGATCAAGTGACGTTTAGGTCAAGTACCAACAATCTGCATTATGATCCGCTGTTCGACTACTTGCGAGGTCTCCAACACACGGCCCCAGAAGCAGAAGTCTCACCTTCAAAGACGAGGGGGGCTGTGGGCGTTGTGATCAACACGAAAGCAGAGAGAAGGCCTTGGCCTTGAAGTAATAATCTGTGGGAGTGCCCGGCAGCTTCACAAACACACACACACACAGCCCGCCTTCAGCGAGAAGCAGACTGTGATACAGAATGATGTGGTCTTGCATCGTTTGAATCAGTGGCCCATGATCTACAAATGGGGGCTTCTGACGAGTCTTTTCAAGGTGGTTTCAGTATCCCCGTTCAGCATTACAGGCCAACACTTTCCTCCCCAAAAAAACACCGCTCTGAACAGACTCTAGTCATTACACGTTTCGATTCATCATGGTCGTATGGCACCTGATAATCCGGTGGATGGCGAGAAAATCGTCTTCTCGGAACAAGACACAATCAACTCCGTGGCGATGCCCATTGCCCAGTCATTCCAAACGTCCCTGCGATGCGATGTGGGCGTGCTAATACATCCGTGTCCCCTATGATTCTCTACTATCTCATCTCATGCTCGAGGCAGGTTTGTAATGAAAAGACACAGCGAATCCTATAAGAGCGTGGTTAGCATGATGAACTCTAATAAGGTCTTTTTGGTTTGTGATGGACCTACCGTTTCTACAACCTTCAACGCTCCGGTCGTGGAGGAGGGCGGAGCGAAGCTCGTAGTATTATGAATGATGTTACTGCAAGGCTCTGGATCCTCCGCCTCTGCCGATGGTTTCTGCCGCGTTTCTGCGACCTGCTGGGCGCCTTCAAATGACATGAAGGCGTCGAGACCCCAGAAGGAACTAGAAGAGCCCGTGCCGCCATCTTCACCGGCGTCCTGCTGTTCGAGGGTCAACCGCCAGCTCGAGACGCCCAAGGCTGTCTGGCCGCCGAGGCTTGGAAAGCAATAGGCCTGGTTCCATGTCACTGTCGAGGATCCTGGCCCTGCTGCAGCCGAGACGGAGAGCGTTCTGCCGACGTCGCTTTCGATACGGTCGATACCGTCCGCAGGTCGAGGCCATTCGATCGCGCCCGTCGTCCGAGTCGTAGTAGTAGTAGTAGTAGTAGTAGTACCGACGTATAACACACCCGGCCACTGGATGGTTCTCCCGTTGGGTTCCTTCTTGGCCGACGTCGGTCTCACTCTCGCGCCTCCGTCGGTGCGATCCGCGGTCGTCATCAACGACGTTTCCGGCCCCCCTCGGAAGCCGAAGGGCGGCTCGCAGGCGACGAGGAGACAGACGAGCCCCCTGGGCTTGAAGAGCTCGTCGTTCATGGTCGCGATGAACTTGTTCATCGCCGTGGGCTTCCCGACAAAGCCGCCGCCGCCGCTCGTCATCTCGACGGCCGTGCGGAGGACCGCCGCCGACGGCGAGTGAGCGTCGGCGGCGCACCCGCCAAAGTCGATGGCGTGGGCGCGCGGCTTCAGCTCGGCGAGCCTGTTCAGCTGGCCGATGAAGCCCGAGAACGACTTGTCGCCGACGCCGGCGCTCCGTAGCGCCGGCGCGTAGTAATCGTGATGAAGGTCGCAGACGAACCCTCGCCCAGCGCGGGTCGCACTCGCACTCGCTGCCGCACTCGCCGCCGCCGCCGTGGATCGTCGCTGCGGGATGATGACGGGGTACGGCAGGCCCGGATTCGGGGCGTAAGGCGGCGGCGGCGGCGGCGGCGGCGGCGGCGGCGGCGTGGAAGGCGCCGAGGTGACGGTCAGGACGTTGATGCCGTCGTCGTCGACCTTTTCGTGTTGCCGCAGGACGTGAAGATAATGCTGTAGCTCGCTGCTGCCGGCGAACCCGGGATCCTCCCGTTGTCCACGCCTCTCAACGGTCTTCCCCCGGGTTCCCCCCTGCGACTCTGGCCCGGGTTCAGGTCCGGTGGGCTTCTTGATGTTCCAGGTCGGATCCTCGTGCTGCGCTTTTCGTTTGTCTCGTCGGTGTCGGTACGCTGTCGCCGATAATAGTCCGTTTCCGGCCGCCGCCGCCGCCGCCGCCGCCGGGGTCTGCGCGAGTTGAAGCTGGAGGCCGCGGGTGAGGATGATGTCCTCGGGAGTCGAGGGCGTTTGTCGGCCTGTCAGATTGTTTGACATGCTCCAGACTACCGACACGGGACCCATTGCGAACGACAAAGGACGCACTTCCTTCTCCGAGAAACGACGGAGGGGGAGGATGTCGCGCGTGCCAGACACAGCATCTGACCGACGATGGTGTTGTGTGTGTGATGTTGATGTTGATGTTGGTGTTGATATTGATGTTGATATTGGTAATGGTATTGATGGGAGGTGAGAGAGAGGAGGAAATTCAAAGTTGCGAAGCCGTCGATGTCATGTCATGTCACACCACAGGGTCCAAAGTCAAACACGGTTCGGGGCGAGACTCGGATTCGGACCCTGACTCGACTTGTTTGCGTTTGTCGTCTCAGCTTGCTTGCCACGTGCTTGCATAACCGAGTCCGAGATGGACGCGTCCCAAGGACCGCATATGCGCAAGTTGCATGCGAATGCGAAAAGGGGGCCCGGGCTCTAATTACACCATCACCACCATCACCATCACCACCATCACCATCACCACCATCACCATCACCACCATCATTCTCCAATGCCTGGCTTCCAGAGTGGACGACCATAAGTGTAATCAACTAGCAGATGGGAATCAGAGACATTCGTCATTCAACTGTTATTACCTAGGCAGGGTATTATCCAATATAAACTCCATGATCCATCAAATCGGTCGAGGCACCGTATGACCGGCCGGGATCCAGGGACCAAACGTTTCGCAACGTTTCGGCCGAGTGCGGTCGCCTCCGCGCCTTGCCTTGGTTTTTTGTTACTTGTAATTAGTGTGGCATTTTTTACATATGACTGAAGGCCAAGACAGACAGACAGACAGACAGAAAGACACAGGAATATCATCATCGGATGATCGGATCCAAACATCTCTCACCAATGACCCGGAAAAAGGGCCCGCGCGCCACAACGAATTAGCTTTCCAGTCGATCCATCTAGAAGCCCTTTCAGACGCCCTTCAGAAGCTCTTCAGAAGCCGCCTCCACCACGGGAGCCTGTCCAGACCATGCTCGCCCGTCTCCATCTCCCGGGACTCGTCCAGGTCCCTCCGCCGGCCCGAGAGCAGGTCGATCTCGCCCGTCCGCCAGAAGCGCGTCTTGAACCAGAACTTATACCCGAACCAGATCAGCGGGAACAGGGGCAGCAGGACGTAGGCGTCGACGAAGGCGCCGGCGTCAAAGGGCGCCAGGGTCGTCCAGCCCTGGACGAGGGCCAAGAAGACGTTGGCCGCCAGGCCGAAGTAGGCGTTCCAGGGGTACCACAGCGACACGAAGGGCAGCGAGCCCTCGGCGTGGCCCTGGGCCCTCCACGCCCGGCGGAAGCGGATGTGGATGAAGGAGACGGAGCCCCAGACGAGAAAGGTCGAGACGCCGCTGAGGTTGACAATGTACGCGTAGGCCCGGCCGGCGCCGGTGCTCATGTTCATCATGGACAGCGCGCCGCAGAGGTTGGTGAAGACGACGGCCGGGATCGGCACCCCGCGGCCGTCCGTCCGGCCCAGGATCCCCGGCGCCTTGCCGTCCCGGCCCATGTGCAGCAGCGTGCGGGACCCGATGAAGATGGACGAGTTGCACGCGCTGAGGCAGGTGACCAGGATGAAGGCGTTGACCAGGTGCACGCCGCCCGCCCAGCCCGCGTTCTGGATCGCCACCGTCATCGGGCTCTTGACCGCCCGCGAGTGCGACCCGCTGCCGCCGCCGACCAGCGCGTCCGCGTCGGCCGGGCACGTGAGGCCGAAGAAGAAGGCCGAGCCCATGTAGACGAAGAGGATGCGCCAAAACACCTGTCGGATCGCCAGCGGCACCGCCACCCGCGGGTTCTTGGTCTCGGTCGCCGCCACCGCCACCGACTCGACCCCGGCGTAAAACGTCGAGCAGAAGACAAACACCTTGGCCACGCCCCGGAACCCGTCCGTGAAGGCGCCGGGGTCCCGCCAGTACCGGAACCCGAGGGCGTCCTGGCCAGGGATCCCTCCAGCGGCGTAGCTAAGGGGTTGTTGTTAGCCCGGGACATTGTAAAAGGACAGCCTTTTCTTCCTTCTTTTTTTCCTTCCTTCTTTTCTTCTTTCTTTTCTTCCTTCTTTTCTTCTCTCTTTTCTTATTAGAGGAGCAGTGATTACTTACACGATGGAAAAGAGAAAGTAGGCCACCAAGCCGATGAGCTTCATCAGGGCCAGCCAGAACTCGGCCTCTCCAAAAGCCTCGATGCCGAGGAGTTGGAACCCCAGGAAGAGAGTCTCGACGAGTTGTTTGTTAGTATTATCGAGTCCCGTCTCTTCATCACCAAAAGACACACGATTGTTTCTGTAGGAAATTGTTTGAGAGAGCAAAAACCAGAAAAACACACCCAAAAGATCAAAAAGTATCCCCACAAGGGCACCCTGTCGCTCCAAAAGACACAGATGCTGGACAGCACGTTGTACTCGTTGGCCAGGACGCACACCCAGACGACGAAGTAGTTCCACCCGAGCGCGACGCCGAAGCCCTTGTCGACGAAGCGGTCCGCCAGCCCCGTGAAGGCGCCGCCCGTGGGGTACAGCGTCGTGAGCTCGCCGAGGCTCTGCATGACGCTGAAGGCGACGACGCCGATGACGCCGAACCCGATGAGCAGCGCCGCCGGCCCGCCGTTGGCGAGCGCGCCGCCCGCCCCGATCAGCAGGCCCGGCCCGATGATGCCCGCCAGCGCCATCATGCTGAGGTGCCGCGTCTTGAGCCCCCGCTTGACGCCGCTGTGCGGGTCAAAGGCCGAGAAGTCGCCGGCGTCCGTCGAGTTCGCGTCGTCGTCGTCGTCCCCCCCGTAGCCTCCGAGCCCGCCGTCGCGGTCGCGGTTGCCCGTGGCTGCCCCGATGACGGGGACGCCGTCGTCCTTGTCGTAGGCTCGATACCGCGACATGGTGACGATGACGAGGGGGGGGTGGCGGCCAGAACTTGGAAGAGGTGACCCAACTTGCGGCCGTCGTTGAAGCTTGGAACACTGATGATTCCGGGTCCCCTGACTGGCGTTTCTCCCTCGTATTAATCTGACTTGGGGGGAGGAGGAGTGATGTGTTTCGTGTAGAGTTGTTTCCGGTTGTTCTGCTACGTATCAACTTGTGGCTTTAGGAATGGGGTCTTCAAAATAATAAAATACACCTCGAGGCAACTAGACCCAGACTCCCAGGGACCCGGGACCCTCACACGTGCGTTGCCGCGAACTACAAGAAGCCGTGGGAAAATCCCTTCCCGTTGCCCCGAAAGCGTTCGGAGCGGCAGGTCGGTCAAGGACTCGAGATGGCGGATTTGCGCCGCGCGATGGCGCCATCGCATGTCGACACGTCCAGAACGACTCCAATTGGACACACATGATGGGCTGCCCCCCCCCCCCATCATCGTTCGAGACCCGCTCAGCTGCCGGATTAGTGCGTGGGGGATGGATCATGGGGGAAGAGAGGCTTCGTGGGGTTGTTAACTTGTTGCCCACCACCCACCCGTCTATCGTGGTCTTTGGGGAAGTACGGATACTCTAGTACATATTGAAGTCAAGCACTGTTGCAGATAGGTTGGTTGACTCGCGAGAAGAGCTGATTTGTGAGACGATGAGATGAATGGTGTCACCGGTGTGTTCACGAGGCCTTTCACGGCCCCGGCCGAGATAGCGTCGTGGAGCGAGTCATGGGCTTCCTTCGTCGTACGGACACTTGTTGAATCAAAAGAGGCAGGGCCGAATTCCTTCTTTTTCATTTGTGTATTCGTCAAACAGAAACCATGTTTCAGGCTCCCCCTTTCACAAGATACACACACACACACACACACACACACACACACATCCCCAAAGGAAAGAGATCTGACGATGCAAGTGGTGAGCTGGAACGTATCAAAATCTGCTTAAAGGTGTGCCATCGGTCGGAGCAAATTTACATCCGGGTCTGGATAGACGAGTTGGAATGCTCGCCGAAAATGAAGAAAAATAGTCTTCAAACTCAAAACGTGGGTTCATGGGGAGCCATTCATGATGACACCGACTGACTCGCAGGCCATGGCAGCCCGTTCCTGTTCTGAGTTTAAAGCCGGTCAACTCATTCCTCGCTGAAGTGATACAGAGTCGTGTAGCTTCAGTCATCAAAGACACTTTTTTACGTCTAGAGAGGGTGGACGAGTGGAAGAACAGCCGACATCGTCGAACTTGACCTGCAAGCCCGGACTTGTTTGCTTGTTCAATCAGAGTTTCGCAGATCGACAGCCACTGCTTGAACGAAGCGTCTGCGCATCTTCTAATAGTTGATGTGTTTTCTGCAGCTGTTCAGAGTTTCCGTTTCAACCCTGATCTGGCGTACTGTTGGTTAATTGCCAATGGTTACTAACAGAGCCAGCAACAACGGGCCGAAGGAATGGTCGACAGGAGTATGTGAGTAGGCCCCTTGGTTGCGGCCAAAGGGCGAAAGGGTAATGATTAGCCGAACCTGGTTTTCCAACGTCTCGTATCGAAGCTGATTCGCGGAAATCACATTCTTCTAGCGTGAGCAAGGAAACGTAGGGAAACTCCCGTAGTCGTTTGTAGTCTACTAAGCACCTCAAAGAAAAGCAGCAAAGCTTGGTTGTAGAGTAACACAAGCTTCTGTACAGTTCTCATACTGGGTATTGAGTAAGATACAAAGTCTCCAACACGTCTGACAGCGATATGTGCGAACGGATCTCCTGCCAAAAAAAAGTCAGACGGTATGCCGGATTTGAAAGCCTGAAAGCTTTCCATATGTAAGTAAATTGGTGCCTCTGGTTCTGTCGCTGTGTTGGTTTTTGGAACCCAGGCAAGCGAGTTGTCAAATGTCTATTAATTATTATGCTAAACAATGTTGTCCGACGACAGAGGTTAAGACGATCCCTATCTTGTCTCTCCTTTCTTTGAGATTGTGCTTATGTAGCCAAGCTGCTAATTACTATTTGGTCTCTGATGGTTACTAGAGTCGTCAGTTCAACCAGAGTCCAATTACAATATGTCGCAGGGTGGTATGCCCGGCCCACGGCCCTCAGTGATACGTATGCCCGTTGCATGGGCTTTCCAGAGAGTATATTACTTATCCACTCGTTAGAACCACCTTTCATAGACTCTTACTAATACAACCGCACTTCTACAGCCTATATTAGTTATCTGCCTACAACAGTTATAAGCCTAGCTCTTAACTTCTTATAACTTATTAACCCTATTCAGAAGGTTTAACAGACGTAATAGGTGTATATGTTTAATAATATTAATAACACTTATATAAATACTATAGCAACTACTATACCTAAGGTAGCCCTTACAATACGCTTAGTTAAGTATAGGCACTAGCTAATATAGTTTTTATAGCTTTAATTTTAAGCCCTCTAGTATAATATCTAGGATCTAGTTAACCTAGACATAACAGAAGATATAAAGGATATTATAAAGAGACTTCTATACCCTCCTATACTTATAGAGGTTATTGCTAGCTGCTAGGCTACCCTCTAGCAGCAATTTAACGCTAAGCATACAGTATAGGTATTATAAAGAAGGACTTAAGTATAGTCCTAGGCAGTAAGTAAAGGAACTAAAGAAGATATAGAGCCTACTCCTCTACTACCTATTATTAAGAGTAATATATAAGATAAATATAATATAAGATAGAGTAAGTATATAACTAAAGCAGTAGATAGGCTTAAGATTACCTAGGGTTACTAAGCAGTATAGGTATAGGTAACTACTATAGTTAATAATATACTACTTATAGCTATATAGATAGAATTAGTAAGCTTATTAATAGAGTTAATAGTATCCCTATAGGTATTAGTAAGAGCCTTAAAGAAGTATATAGCCCTAACTACCTCTAGCACTACTGCTACTATCTAAGATAAATATATAAAGGTCCTAAAGAGGGCTGTAAGAGGGAATATTAAGCTATAGACCTAGCTTAATAACTAGTAATAGGCTTTTCTCTAAGGCTAAGCTTATAATATACCTAAGATAAAGGGTAATATAGTAGTAAGGGACTTCCTATAAGCTACTAACTACTTTTACTACTTATAGGCTTAGTCTATATTTAAAGCCTATATTATAGGGCAGGAGATTAGTAAGCCTACTAAGACTGTAGAGTAATATAGAAGGATTTTTGCAGCACTAGTCTAGGCTAGAGAGGGTACTAAGATCTTCGCTATGCTTAGAGATAGGTCTAATAGATCTAATAGGCTATAAGAGGGGTAGAGGGGTGCCTAGGGAAATAAAGGCCTATAGGAAGAGGAGATTAGGTACCCTTATAAGCAGTCTTACTACTAGTCTACCTTTTGCTACAATTAACTATAGGAGGCTACTAGAGGATACACTAACTGCCTAGAGTATAGGTAGATTATAGAGGAGTAGAGGACTACCCTATTAGTAGAGCTAGAAAAAGGCTACTTTAGAGGTCTAAGGTCTACTCTTAAGGGTATAAGATAGTTAAAGGAGGATAGTATACTAGCTGCTGCAGCCTAAGCAGGGCTAGGAGCTATAGAGGTAGTTATAGTTAAATATCCTAGCTATATTACTATATAAGGGATATTTAATAGTAAAGATAAGGTAACTGCTGTTTAACTAAGCGCCTTAGAGCTAGATTTATATAGGGTAGGGTAGTTAGGATTATAGTTAAGAGTACTAGATAGAGGCTTACTATTATGCTCTATATAAGGGTATAGAGAAGTAGCCTAGAAGCAGGGTAGCTAGGATTGCAGTTAAGAGCGCTAGATAGAGGCCTACCCTTTATAAAAGGCTAGCTCTAGCTAGGGTGTAGCTTTGCAGGCTGACTACAGCCCTACTAGAAGCTAGGGGGGAGTGTTGTAGGGTAGTATGCCTAGCCTACAGCCCTCAGTGATACGTATACCTGTTGCATAGGCTTTCTAGAGAGTATATTACTTATCCACTCATTAGAACCACCTTTCATAGACTCTTACCAATACAACCGCACTTCCACAGCCTATATCAGTTGTCTGCCTACAACACAATACTTGAGGTTCGTTGTCTATAAAATCTACTACACTTTGGCAAGCAGTAATTACGTTCAGCGCAAAACACATCGATGTTCTCTAATATCCGTCTGAATGAATACTCGGGTGTTCTTCTAGTCTTTTTAATTCTTTCTTTTTTTTCGTCATGTCATTGCACTGGACAACTATGTTGACTATCCAACTATTATCTTATGACTAGACTTGCTTCTGCGTCTGTCAATACACAGATAGGCGGCGTTTGGCATTGAGCAAGGACTGGACTAGCAGAAGATCATACTGGTCAAACGACCAACTAATTAATATTGCATGGCAGAGACTCTCTCTACAGCGAATTCTACCTTGAAATCAGGTAACCCCCTCCAACACTGAGCGAAGGATCCCAACAGTGGAACCTCTCTGCAAATAGTTAACGCCGATCCTAACGATCACTCCAGTTTCGTTCTCCCCCCTCGATTCCCCCCATGTCTATCTGTACTTACACGTGTAGTAACTAGCCGACAAGGCCTGCCCAGTCGTAACACCGATCGCGGAACTATTGCCGTACTTAGACATCGCGGGTGCGCGTTGGTAGACGGGTCTCTGTTCCCGCGCGTTAGCTTACACTCCGTTGCGTTGGCAGCTTTCGTAAATCAACTTTTTGTCTGTATGTAAATGTGAAATGTAACGTACTGCCCTCTACCCTAGGGGTATAGGGGGCCTAACCTATAAAAATACCTTAATTTACGTATACTTAAGTATCTAAATAGCTTTAATTAATATTAATAACAGTAGGATACTACAGAAAAAGCCTAATAAACTTATAGCAGCTAGTGACATAGAGGTACTATCTCTAGCGCTACTAGCTAATAGTACCTAGGCCTAAAAGGCTGCTTGTATAGCTACCTATACAGCCTTAATTACTGTAATACTAATCTAAAATTTATCTACTAGTAACCTACTAAGCAGCAGTTAGATAAGGATAATTATTTAGTAACTGCTACTAGCAGTAGCTATACTATAATTAATACTATTAAAGCTAAAGAGCTTAATTATAAAGGTTATAAAGAAGAAGAAGGCTATAAAGTAGTAAAAGCCTTAAGGCTATAAAGATAACATTATTAATAAAGAGGTTAATAAAAATAATATAAATAATAAGAATAATAGTAAAAGTAGTAAAATTAGTATAGTTAATAAAGGTACTAAAGATACTAATAATACTAATAATACTAATAAAAATACTATAGCCTAGGATAAAGCTAGTAAGAATTATATACCTAGCTACTAAGAGCCTTAATTTAAGCTTATTAAAGACTCTATTAACTATAAAAATACTATTAACTGTAAAATAGGTATATAGTTTAATACCCTTAATAATCCTTTTAATAATCCTTTTAGGACCTTATTATAGGGTCTATAGCAGTGCAATTTAATACCCTTATAATAATAATAAAATATAACTACACCCTTATCCCTTAAAGACTATAAATTAAATTACTACTTCTTAATTAAGTATAAATTCCTTAATATAGCATTAGTACTAGTTATTTAGCCTTTTTAAATTATATAGTGTTTAAAGTTATTATTAGCTAGTAATATTATATATATATAGTAAGAAAAGTAGCTTTTAAAAGAGATAAAGAACTATATTTAAAGTTAACTTTAAGGGTAATACTACTTAATAAAGAGATAGATATTAATTAAATTTAGTAAAAAGAAGGTAACTGTAAGGATATTAGTTATATACTTTTATAATAACTTTAGTGCTATAGATAATAAGTAGCTAGTCCTACTATAGGCTTTAATTACTAAGCAGCTTAAGCTAATTAGTTAATACCTTTTAGAGGTATTCTTTACTATTAAAGTTACCTATACTACTAGGTTAATTATATTAGCTATAAGTACTCTAGTATAGATAAGAGTAGTAGTAGTAATTAAGCTAGTAAGGGTAGCTAAAATACTATTACAAAAGCTATATAGGCTAACTAGTTAGCTATAAAGCTATAAGGTATACTTTAAGCTAAAGAAGGCTATATCTCTATTAAATAATATAATTAATAAAGTAGCTAAGTAAGCTAAGTAGAAAGAGAGGTTATTTTAGTAGCTAATAAAGCATTATTAGTATACTAATTAGATAACTTATTATAATAGTAGTAGGAAAAGTCCTAACACTAACTAGTACTTTATTATTAATAAGGAGTACTACTAACTTATACTATATAACTTTAAGCTATAGTAGGCAGTAATATTAAAGTAGTAGCTAGGTATTAGTATTAATAATCCTCTACTAGGTGTAGTTATAGCCTTTACTTAACAGCACTTTATAATAGGTATAGCAAAAGGCTAATTAAAGGGTATAGTAAAGTAGGGTAAAGATAATAAGACTACTATAGGTAGGCTAGCTAGGCTAACTACTGCTTTTCTAGCAGTAGGTAATAATACTGCTAGAAATGCAGTAGTTAACTTATCCTTTAGCAGTAATAGAGAGTTAAGATAGCCTTAATATCTCTAGTCCCTTTCTCCTTAGCAGTATCTAATTAATCTAGCGCTGCTTAGGCTGCTGCTGCTACTGCTGCTACTGCTGCTACTGCTGCTACTGCAGACGCCTTTAAATTTAAGATTAAAAGAGACAGCTAATCTAATACTGTTATTATCACTACCACAATATAAGGAGAAATTGCTATTAAGTAAGTAGGTTAAGGTAAATAATTTTATTAAGTAGTTTGTTAATTAAAAAGGTAACTAATAGGTAAGTAAAGGTAGTACTATAGATACCCTTAAGTAGCTTAGATTAGTTAGGTTAAGCCTTACAGTTATATAGTTATTACTAATAACTTACTTCTCTTGTTGAAAATGAGGTATGCGTATAGAGGGCGCTGCGCCTGAAGGGCGCTGTAGAGGCGCCTGGAGGTCGGTTATATTCAGTCTGGTGCAGCCTGACTGCTTAGGCGAATACAGGAGTAATTGTTACAGGCTTAGACCTAGGTAACAGGCTTTTCTAGTGGCCTAAGGCACCTAAGAAAGGGGTTCTAAAAGGCTCTCTAAGCAGCCTAGCTGTGCTGTAATAGTTACACATAGGATACACTTAATATACATATAATTAACGTATAACCTTAATCCCTATTACTTTTAACAATTAAGAGTCTTATATGCCTAGAAATTGACTATAATAAGCTTAGTAAAGCAATTCCTACAAGCTTAATTTAAGCAAGATATTAGATAACGCAAAAGTTACCCTAAAAACTACCTATAACTAGGTCTTTTAGTTTAATTAGCTGAAATTAAAGGCTAAATTAAATAACCTATAGGAAGTAATTAACCCTACGCAAAAGGGCTTAAGAGCTGCTTGCAAGGCTCTCCCTACGCTCCTTTAAGCGCTAACACTACTAGAGCCTAGTAACTACCTTAGAAAGGTTAATTAGAGTAACCCTACTATAGGCCCCCTACTAGACAATAACTAGCACCTATAGGCTTCTAATATCTATAAGCTATTAACTACTAAGTTAGCTATTTATAAAGACTATTAAAGTAACTATAATTAATAATATAGATTATATACCTACTAAAAGAAGGCTTATAACAAGCTCCTTAAGTAGGTTAGAAATACTGTTAGCGCTAACCTTCTCCTGCACTGTTATCCTACTAAGCAGGATCTTAACTCCTAGGTTAATACCCTCTAAGAAAATGTAGGCTAGATAATATCTAAGAGATATATAGTAGCGTAGGAAGTATATAAAGAGACACTTAATAGCGCTAAGCGTATACGCCTAACAAGCGCTAATACACTTAAGAAATAGATTTCTAGCTAGCAGGCTACCCTTAATAAGGCTGCTGTTAGCAGTATACTTAGAATAATAGATATAAAGGACTAGTTTAGAGGCCTTATAAAAGGCTTTTTAAACAGTTACCTTAAGCTATAGGCCTAGACGTTTATTAAGATATAAGATAAGGCTATAGAGAATAATACTCTTATAGTAGCTCTAGTAGTAGTAGGAGTCTGTAAGGCTATAGTATGTATAAAGGCACCTAAGACAAAGAAAGCAGCATGTAGAGCCTTTAGCCTAACTAATATAGGAAACAATAATAACAATAATAACTATAATTATAACGCAGGCTATAGCTAAGGCTGTAGTTATAGAGGATACTAGAAGATATAATCACATAAGCTAAGCGTAACCTATAAGTAATCTACCTTATCTTTAACTAAGGTAATAGTTACCTTACGCAAGCAAAGCATACTTCCTAAGCGTAAGAGGTCTAGTATAAGTATAGTAGAGATACTATCTCTAAAGCGCTCTAGCTACTAGTTATACTAAGGAGAGGGCTACTATATATCTAGCTACTAGTATACCCTTCCTTATAGGCTTCTAGAGGGGTGCTATCTTAATACTATACTTAAGAAGATAATTAATATATATATTAAATATAAGCCTAAACTTATAGAGTATCTACAGTAAGTATAAGCCTATAAAACTAAGAATAACTAACTATATAGCAGATACTATAGGTATATTAAACTAGCATCCTTTTACACTACTAAAAGCAGGTATTACTTAGCTAGATTAGCAATACTAGATTTAGGCTTAACTATCTATATGTTTAATAATACTACTTAGTTTAAGACACTAAGAGCAGCCCCTATTAGCAATTTCCTCTAGGCTAGCTTATAGTAATTACCTATTAATGTATACAGTATAGTAGAGATTAAGCTCTGTAGGCGTAGGGGTAGCGTTATAAAGCTTACCCTATATAACGTTACCCTTTACCCTAGGCTTATAGCAAACCTAGTTACCTTTTAGAAGCTATACTAGTGTAGCCTATAGTAGGATACTAGCCTAGGTAATAACTACCTTTAACAGGCAGACTAGTCCTTTATAGCCTACCTTAACGAAATTTACTACTAATAGGTACTAGACTATAGGCCTTTTAAAGAGGAGGTAGCTTTAGCTGTAATAGTGCTGCTACTAGCTGTAGGTACTAATAAAGCGCCCCTACTGCGCAGGAGAAATTAATATATAATAGCTATATATAGGAAGCCTATCCTAGGCAACCTTATAACTTAGCACTAGAGACTTAGCTACCTAGGTCCTAAAGCACTTAAGAGAATTATAAATATAACTTATAGAGTATGTCTTAAGGGCGCTAAAGGCTTACCTATACACTTAATTAACTATAAGGCCTGCGTAAAGTTAAAGGCCTACTACCTTCCTAGGCAAGCCCCCTAAGAATTAACTTCTCTAGCTAAACTAGGTAACTAATTTACAATTAACTTTCACAATCTTAAAGTTAGTTACGTAGGGTATATATCCTATATAATTATTTCTAACTAGAGTATAAGTTATATATAGGACTTTTACCTACACTAAAGGACTACTAAGGTACTACTAACTACGCTTACAGACTTCCTAACCTTTTTAGAAGTCTATTATAACTATTAGATTAAGTGCCTTAAGACTAATAATAAGCTTATACGCTACCCTAACGTAGTTACTACGCTTAAAGTATGTAGTATTTGCCTTAAGGCTAGCGTACTAAACACATAAGCCTAGAATAGGGCTGCTAAGTGTATTACTGCAGTTATTAAGCGTAGGGCTTATAGTATAGCAATTAATGCATACCTCCTAGACATCCTTTAGCTAGAGGTATACACTATATCTACCTACCTTTATAACTGTATACTATAAGCCTTATAAGGCTAGAAAACCCTATACTAGTTATAGTATAAATACTTCTAGGGAGATAATAAAGCGCCTTTTATATGCCTAGACCTCTCTTACTTACATGTATATAGTTATAAAGCATATACGCTTATAGCAGACGCCTAACTTTATAGAAATTAGCGTTAGCGCCTAGCCCTATAAGCCTAGATAGGGTTTCTTATAGGCTATACCTCTAGTAACTCCTATTATATATAGAGTCCTACCTATAGTAAAGTCTTTACTATATATAATATTATATTTAATAAGAAAATTACCTTTAACAGTAATATTATAAAACTAGCTAATAATGTATATAAATCTATATTATAGGAAATAGCTACTACAATTAAGTGCCTTATACGCTAAGAATAAGATAAACATAACTTTATATATACTATAGATAAGGAAGCAGATAAGATTAAAGAGTATGCTAAGCATACTAAAGGGGTAGAGAGCCTAGTAGGTATGCCTGCTAGCCTCTATAGCTATAAAGACCTACCTCTATATACTAAAGCAAGATTTACCTTAATAATACCCCTAGTAATACTACTACTAAAGGTAACCTTCTTTGCTATGCTTATAGCTACACTAGGCGTAAAGGGGTAAGAATAATCTTAACTGCTTAAAGACCTTAAGACTCTAATTCCTACATAAAGGCTACTCTAGGAGTCCTTTAAGGCTACGTTTCTTGTAGGCTGCATACACTAAAAACCTAAGGCTAAGTAAGAATAACTAAATAGCACTTATACTCTACTAGTTTAGACTAATTACCTGTTTCTATAGGTAAGTATAGATCTATAGCATATATAACTATTAGATCTAAAAGTGTACTTAGGCTAAGGCTTAAATAAGGCTAGTGTGTAGCCTAATTTAGGTTAAGGGGGAGCAGTCTAGAAATAGGCTTACTAGGTATACAGCGCTATAGGCACCTACTAGAAGTAACTACCTCCCCTTCTAACATTACATAGTTAGCTAGTAAATTACCTCTTTAGAAATAAATTCTTAGAGGCTAAATAAAGCTACCTCTACAGCTATAAGACATTAAAGTTATAGAGGGAGGTCTCTAAGCGCTCTACTAGTAACAATTAGATTCTTAGATATATTTAGGTATATACCTATAAGCTTAATAAGTATAGGCGCCTTATAAAGATAAAGGTAAGGCTTATAATATAAGGTAACTAATAAGCAAAAGACATATAAGATATATATACTGTAATACTAGTAGGTATATTATTCTAAATACTAATAGCCTTAGCTACCTAGTTTAATTTAAACCTACTTTAATATAACGCAGTAAATACTTTTATCTACACTAATATTAATAAGGAGATTTATATAAAGCTTCCCCTAGGCTATTACAAGAAAGGTATTATTATACACTTACAGAAAGCACTCTATAGGTTATGCTAATCTCCCCTACTATAGCAAAAGCACTTTAAGAAAGGCCTAATTAAACAAGGATTTAAATGCATTACAGGAGAGGATTACTGTTAGCAGAAGGATAAGGTAACCTTCTTCTTCTATATTAATAACTATATATTAGCATATCTAGATAACTATAAGCCTATAGTAATATAAGAGATAGGCGCCCTTTAAGAGAAATACTACCTTAAAGGCAGCTAGGAGCTCTAATAGTTCCTAAGCCTTAAGATCTTATGCAATTAGAAAACATACTGCCTTTAGCTCTTATAGGCTGTATACATAGAGAAGGCTATAAAGCTGCTCCCTACATATACAGACTTATTAGAAGATAAAGCCTATAAGTATATACCTATAGTAAAAGCTAAGCTACTCCTACGTATAGGAAACGCATGCCTAGGTAACATAACCCTATACTAATAGAAGGTTAGTATAATCCTTTATACTGCTGTAATAATGTATCTAGATATTGCTTTTGTAGCTAGTAGGCTTATAAGATTTAATTAAAACCTAGGTAATACCTACTAAAAAGCAGTAGACTGCATATTACAATACCTTTATAAGATATAATACCTCTACCTATACTATAGCGCTAAGCCTAGCAGCGCAGACAATATACTTAAGGTAGTATCTAACGCAAGCTTTACAGATAACTTAGCTAATTAGAAGAGCTTATAGGCTTTTGTAATAAAGCTTTTTAGAGGTATAGTTACTTAGCGTACTAACAAGCAGGATACTATTACTACTTTAACTACTAAGGCTAAGCTCCTAGCCCTTTTATAAGCCGCTAAGGAAGCTATCTTTACAAGCTAATTAATTACATAACTTTAAGTTTAATTACCCTTTAGAAAAATGTATACAGCAATATATCCTATAGTTACACTGCAGCCTATAAGAATAAGGATATAATGTAATAACGCCTAAACAGTTAGCCTAGTAATAAAGGAGCTTTTAAAGCTTAGGATAAAGCTACGCTACATTAATATTTATACTTACTAGCTATATTAGGAAGTTACTAAAGGATATATAGATATTACTTATACCCTATTAGCTAAGCTTATAGTAGATAGCCTTATAAAGGCTCTTAACAGCCTAAAGCATAAGACTTTCCTTTAGTAGCTTAATATAACTAATAAGAAGGAGTTTCTTAAGTGTAATTGCAAGAAGGAGCTTACTAAAGATAAAGCATGCTTAGAAGCACTAATAGTAAAGGATAATGTATAGGCTGTAGAGGAGACTTATAATCTCCTGTATGCCTAAGCGCCCTATATACGCTTTAAAGGCAGGAAAGGATATTTATAGTATATAGGCGCTCTACCCTTTATAATAATTAATTATAAGGGCTAACAAGAAGCCCTTCCCTAAAGGGGTATATTAAAAATAAGGTATATATATAGAGGGTGCTACGCCTAAAGGGCACTGCAGAGGCGCCTAGAGGTTAGTTATATTTAGTCTAGTGCAGCCTAACTGCTTAGGCGAATACAGGAGTAATTGTCACAGGCTTAGACCTAGGCAACAGGCTTTTCTAGTAGCCTAAGGCACCTAAGAAAGGGGTTCTAAAAGGCTCTCTAAGCAGCCTAGCTGCGCTATAATAGTTACACACAGGACACACTTAATATACACATAATTAACGCATAACCTTAATCCCTATTACTTTCGATATCTCTAATCTTAGTATACTAGTTAGCCTAATTAAAATAATAAGGCAGTTAATTAAGGATTTTATTAATATATAAGGCCTTCACAAGCAGTTGTAGAGACTATTAATCTTAAGTAACACGCTTTCACAACTAAGTAAAATTTCATACAGCCTAAGTTATAGAGTTAAAGAAAACAAAGTTAGTAAAGGAGTTTAAATTAACAGAGGAGCCTAAGTTAATAAGGCAGCTAAATAGGCCTAAGTTAATAAGGCAGCTAAAGGGGTCTAAGTTAATAAAAGGACTTTTTATAGTTAGCTAATTAAAAACATAAGATTTAGTAAGTATATATATTTTCTATTAATAACTTACTAATTAACTAACCTTTATAGGCTTATTATTTATATCCTTACCTCTAGGGCTAACTCTAATCTTATTACTATATCTCTAACTAAGTTAAAATTAATTAAGCCTAGCTCTCTAACTAAGTTAATACCTTCTAAATACCCTATATAATTAATACTTTAATTAGAATAATAATACTAATAATAACAATAAGGATAATAACCTACTAGGTATAGGGGTAGCTAATCTAATCTATATTAAAGATAACACTTTATTAATAGAGTTATATTAGTCTAACTATATAGAAGATTTAGGTAGTAACTTATAAAGAGATAGGAAATAATAAAGGGATTAGAGAGGTTAGTAGGTAGTATAAGTACTACTATAGATACTTTACTTTATTAGAGGGCCTATAAGGCTATTTTTAATATATTATTTTTAATATATTATTTTTAATATATTATTTTTAATATATTATTTTTAATATATTATTTTTATTAATTATCTTAACTGTAGCCTATTTTAACTAAGGTAAAAGCTCTACCTCTAAGGTAGTCTTAACACTACCCTAGTGAAAATATACTTCTATATCCTATATAACAATAAGGTTATTAAATATCCTCTCTATCCCCTTAAATTTAACAAAAGAGTACTAGAAGTATCCCTCTATCTACTTTATCCCTTACCTAACCTCTACTATATAGTCTACTAATAGGTCTTTAAAGTCTTACTTATTAGCTTTATCTTAATTCTATATAGGATACTACTATTAAAATAGCCTCTTTAGATTACTAAAAAACTCTTTAATTAGGTTAAAGTCTAGTAAGTATAGAGGAAGAAACTTAAGAATAATGCTAGCAGTATTATAGGCTTCCTTAATATCCTTTTACTTATAGAAGCTTATATTATCTATAATAATAACTAACTTTAGTATAGGAAAGGTAGTATACTTTAGTAGTAGTCCCTATATTAACTATATAAAGAAGCTATTACTATTTATTATCCCTAGGTATATTATAATATTAATAATACTATTAAGGGTAAGGGCTAGTAAGATCTAATACTATTAACTATACTTAAGGATAGTCTTTTAATAAGCCTTAAGACTTTTTAGCGCCTATCCTATCCTTTACAACCTAGTATACTTATTAACACTAGACTTATTAATAAATATAAGCTACTATAGGTTATACCTTTAGATATAATATAACTAAGTATACTAAAGATCTTTATCTTATTAGGTAGCAATTAGATAGATCTTTTTTAATAACTAGCTAGCAGCCTTAAGTTACTTACTAAGATTTAACTTATAGAGAGTTATACTAAATTATTTAAGGAGGAAATTATTTATTTTATTAAAGGTAAGGTTATTATAATACACTAGAAGCTCTAATAGCTTATAAAGCTACTAGATCTCTAGCTTTATCTAACTATACCTTATAATAGGGTATCTTTTTGCTTACCTAGTTATAAGGTATTAATAGTGCTAAAGTCTTATAGTCTAGAGAGAGTACTTTATCTAAGTAGCTATTTCCTTATTTATCTTCTTTATTAATATTAATATCTATACTATTTTCCTCTATTTATCCTTATCTAGCGTTAGCACTATTATTATCTATATTTATTTAATTAATTTAGTATTTAGTCTAATTAGTAGTAAAAGGATAAGGGTATTAATAAGGGTATTATAAGTATTATAAGTATTGTAGGTATCTTAAGTATCTTAAGCCCTGCCTTATTAAATTAAGATAGTGATTTTAAGCGGCTTCCTAGTACTCTCCTGCAGCTCTTTAGGTAGGGATAAGTTTAGTCTTACTAGTTAAGATAGTGATTAATTTAGAGTAACTTTTAGTAGCTTATATAGGGTCTAAATAGCTTTACTTTAATAGATAGGCAGCTAGTAATAGTAACAGTAATAGTAACAGTAACGTTAGTTATAGTATTTTAATGTTAATAGGTCTGCGATTTGTGATTTCCCTAGCGAAAAAGTGGTTAGATTGGACAGGCAAGCATTTCATATTTACATACAGACAAAAAGTTGATTTACGAAAGCTGCCAACGCAACGGAGTGTACAAGGGATCCGTTAATGTTATCATCCGTACCTAGTTGACGCTGCAGCCCCCCAGGGGTCCTGCAGAAGGAACTTGGCTCCGCCAATGGACCAACGGTGGAATCTTGATAGTTCGGATACAGTACGTTGCAATGGCTCTCTCGCTCCATAATTGCTCCAGCAGAGCGGCCGCTCACGGGTGGTCGCGCCAGTCAGTGTCTGGGGTCTGGGTCTGGCAGTCTGGGTCTGGCCTGGCCGGAAGGATTCGTCTCGACAAAGAAAACACATCATCACCGGTGTAACCTGTAAGCCCACGCTGAGAGGTGCGTAAAAAAAAACTCTAAAAACTACCAACTGATAACCGCATATCCTCACGTACTTTACTAATAAGACGTGTATCGCTTTAGTTATTACATCGTAAGCTCGTAAACGTAGGCAGTCAAGCGGATTTCTTCCCTCCCTTCCCCCCACCCCCACCCCCCTCACACCTCACCCCTCACCAGTCTCGCCTCCCTCAGCTCACGCCTTGGTGACAAACATGGACTGCGCGTTGCAGTAGGCCTTGAGGCCGGCGGCGCCGTACTGGTGGCCGACGCCGCTCTGCTTGTGGCCGCCAAAGGGCACGTCGTACTGCAGCTCCAGGTGGGAGTTGATCCAGATGCTGCCGGCCTTGAGCTTCTTGCCGATGCTCTGCGCCTTGTCGAGGTCCTTGGACCAGACCGAGGCGCCGAGGCCCATGAGGGTGTCGTTGGCGCGGCGGACGACGTCCTTCTCGTCGCTCCACTTGAGGACGGGGAAGACGGGGCCTGGAGGGTGTTGCATGTTAGCTTAGCTCTGTTGGGGGATCTGTCATGTTGCTTTGGGAGAAGAAGAAGAAGAAGACGAGGGGTCTCTGGAGGGGGGATATGGACGAGAGGAGTTTCCCCATGCATGTACAGAGTAAAAGCACAACCAACACCACCAACAACAACATCACCACCACCACCACCACCACTTACCAAAGGGCTCCTCGACGACGATCCTCGAGTCGTCGGGCGGGTTGTCGACGATGGTGGGCGTGATGAAGTAGCCCTTGCCGTGGTCGGCGGGGGCCGTGGACCCGGCGACGACCTTGAGCTTCTGCTCCTCAATGTCCTGGAGCAGCTCCCTGACGCGGTCGAACTGCATCTGGCTCTGGACGGGGCCCAGGACGCTGCTCTCCTGCCGGCCGTCGCCGACGGGCAGGTTCTTGACGAAGCCGGCGATCTCGGCGACGAGCTCGTCGTAGATGTCCTCGTGGATGTAGAGGCGCTTGATGGCGACGCAGACCTGAAAAATCACGTCAACCCCCTCCCCCCCCGGTCATGCCCACGGTTGCCCCCTCCGATAGTCTGATAGAGAGAGAAGCGGATGTCCTTCAACGTACCTGTCCAGAGTTGTACAAGGCGAGCATGGCAATCTAGCAAGGAGGTCAGCCAACATTGCATGTATCCAAAGCACACAAAGAGCGACTGACCTTGGGCGCAACAGCCTTGACGTCGACGTCCGGAAGCACAATGGCAGCATCGTTTCCACCCCTGCGAGAGCACAAACACACACGAGTCAGCATCCTTTCATGCCCCCCAAAAGTCCAAAAGTCCCCCCCACTTACAGCTCCAGGGTGACACGTTTCAGGGTCTTGCTGCAGCTCTCCATGACGCGCTTCCCGGTGGCGGTCGAGCCGGTGAAGCTGACCTTGTCGACGCCCGGGTGGGAGGTCAACCAGGGGCCGAGGTTGTCGTCGCCGCTGAGGGCCTGGAAGACGCCGGGGGGGAAGAACTGCTGCGCGAGCTCGACGAGCTTCAGGTCGCAGTAAGGGGTGAAGGGGCTTGGATGGTGGTCAGCTTGCGGGCTTTTTTCCTTCGTCTTCTTTTTTTCTTGTTTTCTTTCTTTGAGGACTGGGGGTATGTATGGGAGGGGAGGAGGGCTTACGAGGGCTTGAGAATGAAGGCATTTCCAGTCACCAGGCCGGGGCCAATCTTGCCGCAGGCTGCATATATCCCCCATATCAGCACGACACGCTTTGCGCTGAAGTCTACCAGCCGAGAATCGGGACCATACCGAGAAGGAGGGGGACTTTTTTGTTTTTTGTTAGAAATGTTCGAAAACTTGGATCTACAAAACGAGTCTTTGGGGGTTGGAGGGGCGGGGGCCGGACTTACAGTTCCAAGGGACAATGCCGACGGCGACACCTGTGGGATTGGATTCGGGGGGTCAGTGTCTCTGAGCAGAATCGTACGAAGCCATCCCGGGGTTGCGAGCGAGCGGAGGGAGGGGGGTTTTGGTTATTCTACGAACCCAGAGGCGTGTATCTCGTGATGATCCGGCGGTCCGGGTTGTTGTCGACGACCTCTTCGGAGAAGGGCAGGCTGGACATGCCCTTGAAGTGCTTGACGCACTCGGAGACCTCAAAGTGTGAGAATTGGAGCTGTTCACGCGCGGGGGCGTTGGAAGGTTAGCTACGACTTGGAAGACGCGGGCGATGCGATGTGTGCGGCGTGCCGGGTGGTTTTTTCTCTTGTTCTTTATGTTTTCTTTTCTTTTCTTTTCTTTTCTCTCTTCTTCTTTCCCTCTGGGGTATCGTATCGGGTAGGGAAACTCACGGCCTTGCCCTGCTCCTTGGTGAGCATGAGCGCAAACTCGTCCGCGTGCGCCTCGATGGCCTCGGCGAGCCTCGCGAGGGCCTTCTGGCGCTCCTCGTAGGGGGTCTCGGCCCAGCCCTCCTGGGCCCTCCTGGCCGCCTGCACGGCTCTGTCGACGTCCTCGGGGGTGGACACGGGGACCTCGGGGTTGGCCTCGAGGGTCGACGGGTTCACGCTGTGCCTGGTCTTGCCGGTCGTCTCGAGCTTGCCGTCGATGACATTGTAGAACGTGGTCCAGTCCAGCTTGGACGTGCCGTTGGTGGTGGTGGCGGCGGTGGCGGCGGCCATGATTTGGGGGAGGCGTAATTACAAGTAAACGGGTTTTGTTTCTAGATGCTTTCTTTCCGGCTGGTTCAGCGGGGGAGGGGGGGGGGGGGGGGGGGGGGGGGGG